>JAQQSW010006467.1:0-13941 GCA_028646575.1 Pseudocheirus occidentalis | reverse complement strand
ATCCTCTGGAAAGCTACTCATGCTTGGCTTTACATGAATTGACCACTTTACAAAATTCTCCACCCAAAACTATTGCCTTTGCTTAACACTAGCATTATTTCTTCCCATCCCCTCATGTTAATATCAAAAGAAAATTATCTGAATATCAAAAAGAAATTAGGAAAACTTACAAAACTCTTTAATATTTTTGTAACAATGACCTTTTTCCTGATCCTGTTGTAAAAGTCAGTACAAATGAAGGATATTTTTCCATGTTCTCATAAATTTTATCTAAGAAATTACACTTCCTAAAAATTAGCTTTACTCATTCTTCTTTTGTTCTAAAACTTAGTGCATGCTTGCAATTATAACTTAAATTTTGTTCAATATAAAAATATTTTCATAATTTTTGTACTATTTTTAAGTGGTCTTTTTTCTAGTACTAATCTTCCTATGAAAATGAAGACCTGCTGTAAGGTCTATTCTTTTTTTAATTATGCTTTTCTCTTGGTGAATGTCTATGGACAGAAGCCTAATGGTCTCTGACTATGAGGATGCTATGAGGAAAGAGTTTCCATCATCATTTTCCATGAATGAATGAATGAAGTATTTAGTAAGCTAACATTTTAATGAGAGAAGTAACATAATCTACACAACCATTCTTATACTTCTAAATGTTCATACCCAATTACACCCAGGAAATTATAGATCAAAATTCTGAACTCCTCAAGGAGATTGTAGTCCACAAAGTAGAATTCCACTTTGTAAATTCTTGTACACACACACACACACACACACAATTTTTAAGTGTAGTCCAGACTGGACCAATCCTTAACCTGTGCATGTCCAGAACCAAACAAAGCAGGCCAGAGACAGGTTGAGTCAAGAATCAAATAGCAGTTTAATTTCAGAGCAAGGAAAACAGGTTTGTAAACCCAAGTCCTCCTGAGAAGGAGGGCTTGTGGCTTGTTGCAGGGGTAGAGTTTTAAGCATGAAAACCACTAAAAGGTAGGACCCAACACAATCATTCTTATGTCTTGAGTAAACAGTTCCCATATCAGCCCCACATGTGCAGGCATTTGGGGAACAATATAGGTATTCTTGGGTCCTGTAGAAACAGTCCCCGAGTTATTATAATTGTTGAGTTTTGTGATCTTTCAGTGGGGTACGGTACCAGAGTTAGTGTGGTGGGAACAGGAATGAAGCACCTGGTTTGGTTACTTAGTGGTTACAAGCACAGGGATTGTTGGAATGTCGGGAGATGTGATTGATCACTTTCTGCTGCAGCATCTCATCTATAGCTTCAGCTTTCAAGCCAGGATCTCCTAGGAAATAGGGAAACTCCAACAAATCTACAAATATCATATTGATTAATATGAACATCATAAATCCCATGACAACACACACAGTTCAAACTCTATCGCCAAGTACAAATAGAATTCTTTCTATAGACCAACAGTTAAAATCAGTCACTTGCCTCTTGCATGTAGTTCTATTATCTTCCTTGTTATAATGAGTCAAGTTCAAGAAAAGCTGCTGCCATTTTGAGAACCCATATTTTGCAGCAGATAAATCATAGAAGTAAACTTGTCAAACTTTAGAAATATACAAACAGCAGAAATGATGGGATTTTAAAATTGAACACAATTTATAATCCTCTAACTTATCTAGAAAAGTAACTTTATAAATGCTAAGCATAATTAATAATGTTCTTTTTGTAAGACTATGGGATCTCATTTAGAAGACTCAACAATATTTCAGGGCTTGATGCAAATTGGACAATGTCATTCACAAACAGGAGCCTCCAAAAGAATTCATTATTGATGGGGAACTCCTCTTCATCTCAGATTCTTCTCTGGATGTTATCCATGACAGTGGCAAACTTCCTCACCAAGTAGATGTCTCCCTGACTTGCTTGATAGTAATAATCAAAAAGTCATTGAATAAAGTTATGATCTTGCACAGTTTTGGTGTTAAAGTAGCTTTATTAAATAAAATGTTTGTGGGAGGTTTTTTGTTGTTTTGGGGGGGTTTTGTTTGTTTTGTTTGTTTTTTACATATGCAAGAACCTCAAGGCAGTTTGGTAAAGTGTATGGTGGTTAGCCTTAGCATAAGGAAGACCTTCATTCAAGTCCAGTCTCTGACACAGATAGTACTGGAAGTATGATTCTAAAGAAATCCCTTAACTTCTCAGTACCACAAGACTATACATTGGGAGGGAAAAAATGCTGATCTGAGTTTGTAGAGGAAATTTCTTACTGAAGTTCTCTTCATCAAAGAATCACCAGTCTGATAAAAAAAAAAAACATACACGGAGGAAACCCAATGGAAACTTGCATTCTCTATACTTTCAGACAATTGCGTAATTGTTAAAATGTGATTTGTAGGTTATCATTTGCAAAAACCTATATTCTCTTTTATCAATCTGTCATGAAGAATGCTCTCAAAGTATTTATAGATTTTTTTAAATTACTCTTTTGATTTAATTGGTATAAAAAGCTCCAGTTAAAGCATTTCCTTTACCTATGCATATCTTTCCCAGTGCCATAATTTATACTATTAGGAAGTTTCCTAGAACACTTGAAAGAATAAGTGATTTGCCCAGCTCATAGGGCCATTACGTGCCAATCATGAATTCAAGTCTTCCAGACTCCTGAGGCTAGATCTTTATCTACTATGCAACACTATCTATCATGTAGACTGCCCTGTTAAAAATTTGTATATATGGGATAGAAGAAAGAGAAGTGAGTGGATATTTGGTATATGTCTGTCGCCCTTTTTTTAAATAATAAAATCTAAGATTTTTTTCATGTCTTTTGTCTTTTTTTTTGATACCTTCAGAATTGATCTTTCAATGCCTTCAAAATAATGTTGAAGACCACATCTGTGTATACAGGATCTAATCCAGTTGCTTTTTCCCCATCTTTGTTTCCTTCAACTCCATTTTGGTACTCTTCCAAAGGAGTACAAGAATTTAGGCAAATAAGCATAAGGGTGTGGCTCATTCAGATTTCAGCAAATTTTCAGGTCACAAAGGGCAAGTTACTGAGAAAATGAAATGTTAAGACCTGTTCCACACAGAATGAATTTTTATCTTGTGGAGGCTGAGCTCCTCTCAGACATAAGTGGATAATTTTACAACTTGTAAATTAAGGACATAAAACATTAAGTAGGCTCATTTGCAACTGGAAAAGGAAGGGAGGTGTTAAGTAGCTCATTTGCATATGAAAAGGTAAGCTTGTGAGCAGTCAATTGCTCTTCACCAAAGCACAGATTATCTCCTTCCCTTTTCCCCAACCACTCTTTTTCATAAACCCACAGGAGAATGTTATTTTGGTTTGGTTTGGTTTTTAATGGGGCTCCCTGACCACCAGTGATGCTTGGTGAATATTAGCCAAATAGGCCAATTTAGGCAGTTGCTTGTATCTGGTCTCTCTCCTGGAGAACCCTAGTGCACCAAGAAGAATTGCCAAAAGAAAGATTAATGCAAGGGTGACTCTGAAGAGGTTTCCCACGAAGAGGGTTAGGGTTCCCTGAGACACCAAAATACCAACATGCTGGCTCCTGCCAAAAGAATTCAACCCAAGTCTTCTCAGCCAAAGAAAAGCAAAGTTTATTGAAAGTTCGCCATATGGGGTAGACTCTTAAGGAACCAGACTATCTGTAAGGCTTGCATTGGGCAAGCAGTCCAGAATAAGTCTGTCACAGAATAAATCTGTGCTAAGCCATTCTAAGGAGCACTCACAGAGCTAGTCTGTGCTAGGGCATTCCGTGACGCTCTCAAACCACAAGGAGGGGAGATGGGATTCTATATACAAAAAGGTTGTGGGAGGAATCTAGGGGTGGTCCATAGGAGGAGTTTGGGGAGAGTCTTCAGGAGGAGTCAGATGAGATCAGACTCCAGTAATGAGTTTGGGGAGGGTCTTCAAGGGTTGAGATGGGCTGGGGATTCCAGTAATGAGTGATTAAGGGTGGGAAGTTGCTGGAGGCTACCTGGAGACCATAGACAATGGTGGGCAAGGCCAGTTCAAGGGTGGGAAACTACTAGAAACAAGGAGGGCAAAAGACTTGGGCAGAGCCACAACTTAAGGCCCATGACCTCAGGCAAATGCCTTCCCTGGGAAGATTTACTCCAAGGAGAGCTCAAGGTGGGAGTCCCAGAGCCTGTACCTCAAAGATTCAAGGAGGCTCCCAGAGCCTACTCTCCTGCCTCTTGCCTGGTGGATGGCAAGCATCAGAGCCAGAGAAGCTAGAACTGGAGAGGCTTCTTCTTGTCTTAGTCCAAGCCTCTCTGTTCTCTCTGAAAGATAAAAGGTACCCCAGCTAAAGTTTGCAACTAAGCTTGAAACTGGTAGTGTATACCCACTGAAGAACAGGTCCAGGGAATCTAATGAAGTAACCCATGTGTGGAATGAGTGAAAACTTCTCAATTTGGGATTGTTAAACTTCCCTTCCTCCCCCCCTTCTATGGCTTCTGTCAATCACTTTTACCTTCCTTTGTCTATTTTCCCCATTTGGTGAGACCCTCCCCCTCTCTCTTCTCTTGCTGTCCCAGTTGGGAAGAATTTGGTGACTACGCCTCTCTACCAATGAGAGATGAAAACAGTTGGGAAAGGGGGCTTGACTAAGTTAAGTTTTAAATTCTGGTTCTACCCTTTGAAATGTGCCCTCTTCTCCATGCTCAGTCATGGGGCAGACTGCCCTCTTCTCCTGGGGAAGAGAACAAACTCCTGTTCTTATCCTAAGACATCTCTATGTTTACTTTTTTACTAAATTAAGGATGAAGAGTATTTTTCAACCCAAACACCCACACATAAAAACATTGTGTCTTGTAGATGTTACCTCCCTGCCACTGGAGAAAAGGACATTAAAACCCTACAGTAATGAGTTGCCCTGTCCACATGTGTTTCCTACATGTGTGTCTCACTATTATTGTACTCAAAAGTTTGTGCGTACTCTTCCCATGAATAACTGTATTTGTGGAAGAATGTATCTGGTTTTAAATGGTGGTATGTGTACCCCAAAACTGTGTGCAACAGAGATCCTTACCCAAATAATGCTCAGAGATTTCTCAAGGTAGGAAGCAGAAAAGAATGGTTTTTTTACGATCTGGAGAAAGGGCCACTCTCCTTACAAATGGTCAGGGAGGAAAAGCAATTTACAAAAGGAAATGGTGAAGTTATAAAGCCGGAACACAGAATTCTCCCCCACCCTGCTCCTGACCCTTTTCTTCGGTTGGCTGGAAGTCAGGTGCACAATCTAAGTGCAGCAATCTACAAGTACCCAGAACAAAGAAACAGTAGACCACCCAATGAACATTTGAGAAAGCACTTCTGTCCTTATTTGGCACATCTTATGCTGAGGTGTCACTGAGGAGAGGGGTGACTCCCTATGGCTCTGAGTTTTGAGTCTTTGTAAATTATGTGATTTCCGGTGAAGGGGAACTTGGGCCTGTTTCCCATGAAAAACCTTACTAGACTTTAGAGTATAGACTGAGAAGTTTTCACTTCTCTCACTCAGTGGGAATATTTTAGAGCTACTGTTTTTACTAAACCATCTTAGTAGTTGCCTGTTAGAAACATAGTCTAGGAATAAATGATACTCTTTGGAAATCCAGGAAAATTTTCATTTCCTTTATTTTAGATTTATTCTTTCCTGAAAAAATGGGTAGCCTCTTCAAAAGACTACAGAGAATGAGACAAATGCAAGCCTTTTTATGCTGCTTCCATTCCAATTTCCTGCCTTGTTCCTTCCTTCAGAACTGGGATTGGTTCCAGCTCTTCTGGGTTACAATCCTTCTAATCTGCCACTACACATTGACTTCTTCATATGTTCCTTCCTCCCAACCATGAGCTAACATGGGTGGCATGATCAGATAATGAGGCTCTAATTCTATTCAGGGTGTGTCAGTTAATATGTATGAGGCTAGTTAAGCACATGTGTTAAAAAGTCAGTGACCATCCTTTGGCCCTAGCCAGTTTGATCCAGCTTAGCCCAGGCCTCTTCCAAGGGGAAACTTACAGATATCTTCTAGTTATATGACTGGATAGAGTCGCTCTGCCCTTCCTCCCCTCATCCTGATTTACACCTTCCTGCCTGTCCTGTGTAACATCTGTTTTTGGAGGATCCATTGTTCCTATAGAATCTGTGGAAACCAAAATGCTAGCATTTCTCACACTGCCTTTGTTAAAAGTTGATTTTGTTCCCTAGCTGATTTTTAATGGTATCAACTAATAATAATATTTAGCATTTATATAGCACCAATCATGTATCAGGCACTGTGCTAAAAGCCTCACAAATAGTATCTCATTTGAGCCTCACAACTACCCTGGGAGATAGTTACTATTATTAGCTCCACTTTTCAGTTGAGAAAACTAAATCAGACAGAGGTTAAAGTGACTTGCTCAAGGTCACACAGTTAGCATCTGAGGCCCAGTACTCTATCTTTAAGCCAACTACTTAAGCACATTGTTGGTGATATGTAGACATATACCCACTCCTAAAATCCAAGGCAGATTACCATCCTGTGAGAACACAATCCTCAAATGTGATTGCAAGCTGGAAGAGTAGCCCAGAGGGGATGATAGATGAGTAGCCCCCAAGGATAGTGAAGGCACAATGTCCATGGTTCAGACTATGATACAGTATGTAGTTGGGGGAACTAACCACAAATTCATCTATTAGATACTGAAAATGGATGGGTTTAGAATTTAAACAGTAGGAGGCCACCAGCCTGGAATTCCTTCAGGGAATAACACAGTTTTATTTTTTGTGATGCCCAAAACATTCCTGAAACAAAGGCCTGTCCTTTGATTGTGCTTTTGTAAGGTAGAAAATCTTGGACTACTATAGTTTACAAAGAGTTGCAGTTTCAGGTTATCTAAGGGGCATTGAATAAACATGTGGTGGGCATGAATAGGCTACAGCAAATTGTAAACGAGGGATTATGCAAGAAAGAATGTCAAGAATATCATCCAGAAAATGTATAATGAGAAAAAAAAATAGATGGGGTGGTCTGTAAAGCCTTGTAAATGCTCAGAATGTCAGGGATGCTACTCTGATTCAACAATTAAAGTACCAGGTGGCTTCAA
Source organism: Pseudocheirus occidentalis (assembly GCA_028646575.1). Lineage (NCBI taxonomy): Eukaryota > Metazoa > Chordata > Mammalia > Diprotodontia > Pseudocheiridae > Pseudocheirus > Pseudocheirus occidentalis. The sequence continues at coordinate 6,871 of JAQQSW010006467.1, read as the reverse complement.
TTAGTTAACAAGAAGCTCAAACTGGGTTAGACCAGGTGGAAATCCAGTTAAGTAATCTTATAAATAAGCAGCACAGCATACCAAGGGAGCCATTGTGAGTATGCCCCCATGATAAAACTTGCTTTTTTGCATTGCCTCTGGCTAATGTGTCCTGCACCTTGCTATCCATCCAAAGTACTTCAAAACATGCCCACACAATGGTATCAAGAGTTAAGAGACAGCCAGAATTCTCAGCTGGGATTCATGCAATAGGAGGCAAAATGGTACTATGGTGGCTATAAAGTCAGAGGACCTGGGCTGAAATCATGCCTCTGATTCCTCCTACTTCTCTGACTTTGGGCAAGTCACTTCAACTCTATAGGCCTCATTTTCCTCAAATATAAAATCAGGGGAATTAGCGACATGTCTTCTGAAGCCCCAAAGAGTTCTGGATTTATGACCTTGGAGTCAATGCCAAATGATCTCTGTGAAGATAGATAACCAGAATATTTTCTGTACTCTCTGTGGCAGATTTGTAAGGGAATGTGGATAAGAGCTGGATAGGATGGGTAGGTTCCTAGCAATACCACCAAAGGCAATAAGTTACTATAACAATATTGATGAGGTGTAGGCTCTGGGACCACCCCCCCCCTTGAGCTCTCCTTGAATCTTTGGGGTACGTGCTCTGGGAAACCCCTTGCCTATCAAATCAAATCACCCTTGCATTAACCTCATTAATTCCACCTGAAGTCCCTCTCCAAACTCATTACTGGAGTCAGATCTCATTGGCTCCTCCTGAAGACCTTCCCCAGGCTCCTCCTCTGAACCACCCCTAGATTCCTCTGTATATAACACCCCATCTTCCCTCCATCTTTGTGAGAGTGTGAAATGGCCTAGCAGAGACTTGCTCTGTGAGAGCGTTGTGGAACAGCTTAGCATAGACTTGCTCTGTGTGAAAGCTCCATAAAACAACCTAGCATAAACTGCCTCCTTAAGAGTCTACCCCATATCTTTCAATAAACTTTACTTTTTCTTTGGCTGAGAAGACTTGAGTGGAATTCTTTCCACAGGACCCAGCATATTGGTATTTTGGGGTCTCAGGCAGACCTAACCGTCTTTGGGTACCTCTTCAATACCACAAATTAATTGTAATTTTCAAGTATAAATAACATTCACTTTAACTAGAGAGATCAGAGATTGTTAAAGAAATCCCTTTCACATAGCAAAATAAGAAGTCCTTTCTGGTTCTCCAACTAGACTAAGGTAATTGCCCAAATAAGAGACTTGAAATTCCCACCCTTTGAGTTTTGTCTAGACTTCTGGAAGAGCCTCCTTACCGATTGATCTTCCTTTGGTCTATCCAATCTTCATCCCATCTTCTATGCTTCAGCCCAGGGCATCTTCCTTAATTCAGTACCATGATTATCTTGTTTCTCTACTCAAAAACCTTCAGTAACTTCCCATAGCAGTGATGTCTACATGAGGCAAGATAAGGGTCTGACCTATATATATAAATACCTAGAAAGAGTGGTTTTCTAAGTGCTCATTGTACATCTCCTCTCCACTCCATTTTTTACACTGCTGCCAGATTAATGTGCTAAATTCCCTACTCCAGGCATTCTCCAAAGGCCCATCCAGCAATTCCCCTATCATCTGACAAAAATAATCTCCTTATTCTGCTTTTCAAAGGCCTTCACAGTCTGTTTGCAAACCGTATTTCTAAATTTGCTGTTGTTGTTTAGTGGTGTTTCGGTTGTGTCTGATACTCTGTAACTCCATTAGGGGTTTTCTTGGCAAAGACACTGGAATGGTTTGTCATTTCCTACTCCAGCTCATTTTGCAGATGAGGAAACTTGGGTGAATAGGGTTAAGTGACTTGCTCAGCATCAAGCAGCTGGTAAATGTCTGAGGCTGGATTTGAACTCACATCTTCCTGACTCCAGGCCCAGTGTACTCTATCCACTGTGCCACCTAGCAGCCCCTTTTAACTTATTTCACATATATTCCTTTGTAAGTTCCATCCAACTTGCATTTTTCTCCATCCCCCTTTTCTCATTCTTCCTTCTCCCAACTGCATGTCTTTATACACACATCCCCTATACATGGAAAGGACTATTTAACTCCTCTCATTTCTGTCTATTGAAGTGGAGGAACAGCATGCTACAATGGCAGAACGCTGGTTTTAAAGTTCAAGGAACTGAAACTACCTAAATGCCCTTGGGAGAGCCACTTAACCTCCCTGTGACTCATTTTCCTAAGTGGTTAAAAAAAAAAAAGAGGAAATTGAATAGATGACCACTGAAGTCTCTTCTAGAGTCTAGAGCAATAATTCTAGGAAATCATTTCTTTCTTTTGATGCCCAGTTCAGCAGCCACATCTTCTATGAAGGGTTCCAAAAGGAATATGGGACTCCTAGTCCAACCCTGGCTGTCAGTACTTCCTAAATGAATAGCTTTAGGTAAGTCAGTCACATAGCTTCTTGGAGCCACTGTTTCCTTATCAACAGAGATAAAAATACTTGTACCAACCCAAATGGCTCACAGTTTTGTTAAAAGGAAAATAAATTGTAAACCTAAAAAAATCAATATAAGTAATGGTTGTTGTTTTATTGTTTATTGTAAACTGGTTTGTAGTATTGTAAACTGGTTTACTGTGCTGGTCAAATGAAAGAGAAGACTAAGATGAATGGGACGTTATCAGCCTAGGTCAGTGGGAAGATGGTGTTCTCAACAAAAATAATGTTATGGGAAGGAAGTTATGGGGAGGATAAACAGTTTTAGAAATGTTAAATTTGAAGGAATGGAGAGGATGGATATAAACATGCATTGGAAAATATAGGACTAGCGATCTGGAGAAGGTACCAGAGTGGTTCAATTTGTGACTCATTTGAATAGAGGTGAGAAATGAAGCCCTAGAACAGATTAGATCACAGAATTCATTCTCCAAGTTCCTACTGCTACCATTCATATCTACCCCAGTTTCACTATTTACACTGTCACCTTTTACAGGCACTTACTATGACTTTTAGAGACTATTCCTAACCAATAATTTTGATTATAATCTTTCCCCTTCCTTCTGACAATACTGTCAGATTAATTTCCTTTTTAAATTAAATTTTATTTTTTAACTGACAGAAATCTATTTTATCTTACACTTATCTTCACCCCATTGGCAAAACAAAAACAAAATTCTTGTAACAGATATGCAGAAATAAGAAAAACAAATTCTTGGGGCAGCTAGGTGGCACAGTGAATAGAACCACCAGCCCTAAAGTCAGGAGAAAATGAGTTCAAATCTGACCTCAGACATTTAGCACTTATCAGCTGTGTGACCTTGGGCAAGTCACTTAAGCCCAATTGCCCTGCCTTCCTCCCTCCAAAAAGCAAGAAAAGAAGGAAAAAGAAAAAGGAAAACAAGTTCTGTCATTGATTTTTAAATATATATATGTATGTATCTAAATGTATTTATATGTATATATGGGTGTATATATGTGTATATATGTATGTATATATCTGTGCTGGGAATTTGTCACCTCTCTGTCAGGAGGTGGATATCATGCTTCATTATCAGTTCTCTGGAATCATGAATGCTCATTATGTTGATCAGAGTTCTTATAGCTCTTAATGTTTTTATAATTCTATTATTATTATATAAATTGTTCTCCTGGTTTAGCTCATTTCATTCTTCATTAATTCATACAAGTTTTCAAAACTGTTCTTTTTTATTATATTGGTGTTACATTCTAAGTTGTTCTAGTTCTGCTCATTTGTTCATCAGTTCATGCAAATCTTTCTATATCTCTTTGAAATAATCTTTTTCTTTATTTCTTTCACATAATAATGTTGCAGTTTAAACCCAGGGACACCAAAAAGCTGTTGAAGTGGGCTCTCTGCCCATCCTAAAACTGTTGTGGTTTCATGATGTGTTGTGGTGGAACCATCTCAAAGAATTCAGAATCAGACCACCTCTAATCCTAGTATAAGCATTTATTGAGATGGACACCTCTCATGAAGTGGGCTAGAGGAACTAGCAACTTTAGAGAAAGCAAGATGGATTTTTATAGGGAAAAGGTGCAATTACATAACAGAAGTCTACATAGAATAGAGGAATATCATTAATAATAAAAAGTCAGGAGAAGTGTGTTAAGGGATAGTTAATGGAGGAGGGGTCCCATCTATGGTTTGGTGGTTAAACATTCTGGTCATGCTCCCCTCCAACTGGCTAGCTACTGTGGTCCTGTTTGGTCGTGACAGATAGTTAAGTATTTCAGTCCTGTCTTGGGCTAGACAGATGATGTGATTGTGATTGAATAAAAGAACATACCAGTTTCTGTGGAAATGGGTCTGGGGGCAGTGACCAGGTAGACCCAGCAGCTAGGTTTCCATTACATGGACACACCTACTGTTCCTGTGGGAACTAAGAGTTCAGGGACACACCTGTTGTTCCAGTGAGCAGTGAGACACATACCAAGAAGTTAGGACATTGGGGGTGGGGGGAGGCGGAGGGAGGGAGGTACAGTGGGTCTGCTGTTCAGTAGGGCCAGGCCTATAATGAAGTTAGAATATTGGGGCTGGGGGCAGCTTTATTAGGATTACATCAATAATATTCCATTACATTCATATGTCATAATGGGTTCAGTCATTCTTCAGCTGATAGGTATCCCCTCAGTTTCCAGGTTTTTGCCACCACAAAAAAGCTAAATAATTTGGTATAGGTAGAAACTCTTCCTATTTTCTTGATCTCTTTGTTATATAAGTTTAACAAATCCAAATGCAGCTAACATTAAAAGAGAAACAAGTGGGGAATATATTTGCAGCAAGTTTCTCTTATAATGGTCTCATTTCCAAGATATGTAAAGAATTCCTCCAAATGGATAAGAATAAAAAATATCCCACAGTTAAAACATAATCTAAAAATATAACCAGGTACTTCTTGAGGTTAAAAAAAACTCAGACAAAAAAAATGTTCCACATTTCTAAATAAATATATGCAAATTAAAGCAATTCTGAGGTTCTACCTTATATCCTTCAGAATGGCTAAGATGACAAAAAAAGGGAAAATGATAAATGTTGGAGGGATTGTAGGGAAACAGTCACATTAATGCATTATTGGTAGACCTCTGAGGCTCTACTCCTTGAGATGGAAGGCAGAATGGCCTGGAAGATAGAAGATCACAACAAGAATATGAATTAGGTGATATATGCAAATGGAATAAATCTCAAAAGAGTGCAGGTTATTAAGTCATGGTGGAAAAGGGTGCATCTCAAAGTAGTTGTAGGTAGCAAAAAATATACCCATTCCTTCTTGTAGCACCAACTCAATATTCACAACGCCAAAAGTGACTATGAATATACCAGCTTAGTTCTCAATTGCAAAATATAACAGACTCTTCATATAGAAGACAGAAGCAAAACATTAATCCAGACATCAGAAAGCCAAATCCCAACACAAGGAAACTGAATCTATCAATAGCAACAAAGAAGTTAATACACCATAGCATAGCAAAGAGCCACACCATCCTTTAGCCTTCACAAACCTACCTGTCTCCTTGTCTGTGCGTCCTCTCTATCAGACCACCATCTAGCTGCTCTGACTCCCAGTTTCCTGTGGGCTCTGTTCTACCCTTCAGAAAACTGCTCCCACCACAGGTTCCATGTGATTACATTCAGCCTATTAGGAGGAAGGGAAGATCTTCAAAGCAGGAAAGATCTTCAAATTTACTTAGGTCTATTAAGGGGCAGGGAAGATGTTCAAATTCCCATTACCTTTATACTTCTGGTCTAATGTCTCAGGGGATATGCAGGAAGGAAAATCCAGCAACTGAAGGCAACCAGTAATGCACCTATTCTGAGAATAGGGTTTTTATGAGCACAGAAAGGGGGAATTTTAAAAAGAAGAGATAGAGGAAGAAGTGAATTTAATTAGCAATTAGGTGGCTAGTCCAGAGTACATAATGAAAAGGAAGAAAAAAAGAGCAAACTTTATATTATGAAGTGATAGGATTTAGATGGATAGAGATGAGAAAGAAAAGGAAAAGACAGTGGTGAAGTGGGTTGTTTTTTTTTTTCCAGGAGACATTAAAACCACTGACAGCAGATAGCCAGGAGGTGCAAATTTCCTAGCCATAGGTAGTAATTGTTGAGTGTCTCTACCTTCCAGAATCCTGTGATGAAGGTGTTCAGCATTGGCATAGTATTACCTCTCCAAAACCAAAGCTGAGGCTTGAAAGGTCAAGGAGTTCAGATAGAATTGGGGTCTTTAGGTATTGGGCTGAATTTATACATGGTACCAGGTTACTAAGCCACTGTGTCCCATGATAGCAGGGGGGTAGCACACCCACCACACACAAAACATTCTGCATTAGACCTGATTTCCAAAGACCTGGCCCTATTTGCATTCAGGCTGGCACCTAAGACACCAATCAGACTAGTACTAGGTCTTTGTCTCTGGGCCCAGTCTTTTCTAGCTCTAGGCTTTTTATCTGAGGCCTGACCTATGGATGGTATTAAGCTGTTGCCTGAGGCCCCTGAGATCCAGGCCTAGAGCAGGGATAGGATTTTGTCTGATGAACTTAAGGTGACACAGAGAGACTAGTGAGGTATGTGTCAAAGTCCAATTGAAGAATAAAAGTAAACAGGTATTCTACTACTACTTGTTCCTTAAGTCACCTAGCCCTAGAAATACTGAAAAGGTTAATGAGAGCTATCGAAAAGAGAAGAAGCTATTACACAATGCCTGTAACAGAAGTCTTTTAATAAATAGTGATAGTATTATTTCAAAAAGTTATCAAAATGTTCCATGCAATCCACCTCCAAGATGTAAATTAAATGATCATCTTTCTCCACTACCTTCTTATTCACCAATCCCTCTCTGTCTCTCTCTCTGTCTCTGT
>JAQQSW010006466.1:0-13941 GCA_028646575.1 Pseudocheirus occidentalis | reverse complement strand
CAAAAGGAACTTTGATGGCTAACAGACTGGGCACCTCTCAGTCAGAATTGACCGCTAGCTGACTTGGTGACATTTCAAGCCAAAAACCACACCTCCTGACAGCCCCTCCTAGGGGGATCTCCCAGTGAATTATGGGTAACACGCCTGCGCAGTTGATATAAAAAGTGCATGTCCCTTTAAGCACTGACCACTCCTAAACCACTCCCAAACTCCTTCCAAACTCCACCCTTACCCACCTAGTTAGCATAATTAACCTTTGACTGACAGTTTTATGGTTTTAAAATCTGCATCTCTAGCCCCTGCTCTTTGCAGACTATCCTTAATCTTTTCCTGCCTGCTGCAAAGCATAAAACTTTATAGCTCTACCTTAGATCCCTGCACTTTGCAGGTCCCCCTCTTTCTTCTGCCTGCTGCTAAGTCAGCATAACAATAAACTTTGTAACTTTGCCGAAAGACAGCTTGGGCCTGGTGAAATTTTTTCCAGACAAGAACCCACTAGGGATTCATATGAGATCCCTCAGATATCCAGTACTTCCCAACCTCTTCAGCTTGAGCCTTAGATCTTTTAGTCAGTTGATTCATGTAATTTCCCTGGGTTTTAGGAAAAACAAACAAACAAAAACCCACAAAAAGCCTAACTTGCATGGGGAGGAGGATAGAGAGAAGACCTTTGCTTGTCACTTAAGCTGTGAATGGAAACTAACACATTGCGATCCCCTTCTTAATCTCTTTACTGTTTTCTACTTATGATATTATCGATGTGTTTCCTGAGAGATAGTTGGGCAGAAATGTAACTTGCATGGAGTGATAAAGATTTTGCCCTGGGGCATTAAAATTTAGAGGTATAGACAACATTTGCATTCCTTTAGAGGCATATAAATAGCTTTTGCACCCAGAAAGCAAAAATAATTTAAAATGGGAAGCAAGCACTTTCCCCTCTTCTCTTCTACCTCAGGTTAAGATACTCCTGTGCAAATGCCCTTCCTCTTGACTACCTGGCAGCTGTCACAGCAGTGGCCTCACAGTGTGCCAGAGTCTTTGCTTCTCCCCTCAAAGCTCCTTATGTCATATGCTTCCACCTTCCCCTGATCTCCAACTAAATTGGTCTTAAAAGAACTTGAGGGTACATTCAGTGCTGCTTGTTCTAGGCATGTATTCTCAAGGTTGCTCTGTATGGTCAAATTGCTGCTTATAGCTCTGCATTTGTGTGAGGGAAAAGGGATAATAATTGAACCTAACCTCTTATTCATTGCTATAGGAAAACCCCATTTGGCAACAATTTTCTGTCAGGTTGAGCTTAGTACATGGGTCAAGTTCATGCTCTTTGACCTGCTGTTGGGAAGGACCCTGTTACTACCTATTATCATGGTAAATGAACAAACTACTGGAAATAATTTGCTCTTTTTTAGATCAAGGTAGAAATGGAACAGAACAGTTCACCTTGTTTTATAGATATGAAATAATCTAGCCATCATACATACAAATTTCCAGAGTAAATAATTTCCATTTCTGCTAGTTATTACTGGGCCAGTGGTTAAGGATATTACTGAGGTAGCGATCTTTTGTGGACTCTATTTCAGGATTCTATTCACCCTGGAGGTCTTTTCTGAAAGGGTAGTCATGGTATCATTCAAATTTTATTGCAAAGTTTTCTAAGTAGAATGAGGGAAAAACCTACCATCTTAGAAAATTATTAGTTAATAATATGCATTCAATAGTTTCTTGTATAACAAAATACATATTGTACATTTTGATTTTGGCTTGAGATAGGCCTATCTAAGTGGTGTCCTTACCAAGCTGCTGTTATCAGTATGTACAGTGAGTGTGTGTGTGTGTGTGTGTGTTAACCCATAATGATGTTAATGTGCTAATGATTTGTATCTCAACCCTGATTTTGCCCCTGAATTATAGTACCACGTTACCAATTACTTAGTAGCAAATGTGAACTAATGTACTCTAGGTATCTCGAGGGGCAGCAAGGTGGCAGAGTGGATAGAGTGCTGGGGACTGAAGTCAGGAAGACTCAACTTTAAATTCAAATCTGGGTTCAGACACTTACTAGTTGTGTGACCGTGGGCAAGTCATTTAATCCTGTTTGCCTCAGTTTCTTCATCTGTAAAATGAGCTGGAGAAGGAAAAGCAAAACACTCCAGTATTTTTGTTAAGAAAACCCCAAATGAGGTCAGAAAGAGTCAGACACACTGAAAAATTACTGAAAAACAAATTGGGAGCCATGGGAAATTACTGAATGGGGGATTATATGGTTTGATCTGTGCTTTAGGAAAACCAATTTGACAGGCCAGTGGAGGATGGACTAAAGTACATAGAGACTTTAGGTAGGGACACCAAACACAAAACTGGACAATATCCCAAGCATGAGCTGCTGAAGGCATGCACCATGGTGATGGTAGTGTCAGAAGAGAAAAGGAGACATTAGCTCGAGATTCTATATACTGGAGGCAAAATTTACTGAACTAGCAAAAGATTGACTATGGGAGTGAAAATGAGGTCTTGAAGACCTGAGGTTGTGAATGGAAGGATACTGGTGTCCTCTAGGAAAGCTAGGCAGGAGTATGGAGTAGCAGATAGGTGACTCAGTGGATGGAGCACTAGGCATGGAGTCAGAGAGATCAGAGTTTAAAAACAGCCTCAAGTACTTACTAGGTGTGTGACCCTGGGTAAGTCACTTAACCTCTGTAACCTTAATCCAGTGGAGAAAGAAATGACAAATCACTCCAGTATCTTTGCCAAGAAAACCCCATGGACAGCACTGGCACACTATGGTCCACAGTGTCACAAGAAGTAGGACACAACAGAATAATTAAATAACAACAAGGAAGAGGTGAAGGCTTAGGGAGAGAAATAATGAGTTCAGATTTGGAAATGTTATCTTTCCCCCTAACCCTCTTTTCTGAACTTTCCTATTTTTGTCAAAGCCATCATCAATCTTCCAGTCACCTAGTTTTGCAATTTTTTTGTGTCAACCTCAACTCTTTCTCTCTCTTCAACCCACACATCCATTCAGTTGTGCAGTCTTGCCAGCTTTTGTTTCATGAATCTGTCCCCTTCTACATTCACATGGCTAGTAAGTTCACCCTGATTCATGCCTTCATTATCTTTCACTTGGACTATTGTACAAGCCTCTTAAGTGGCATGTAAGCTTCAAGTCTTTTTAATCTATATTATTATATACAGTCCTCAGAGTGATTATCCTAAAGCACAGGTCTGACCATGGTAGTCCTTTGCATAACAAACTCCAGGGGCTCTGTATTACTGGTAGGATGAAATGTGAATTCTGGCTTAGCATTTAAAGCCCTTCACAAATTGTCTACTGTCTATGTTTCTGGAGTTACCAAGAATTACTTACTGCCCCTTAATCCTAACTTTGGTCTGGCCAAAGCAGTCTTTCTTCTGTTTCTCCTATATGATATTCCTTTGACATTCTCCAAATCTTTTTTAATAGGATGTCCTTTGTGCCTTAAATGTGTTCTCTCCTCATCTCTCAGCCTCTTAGAATCTTTAGTTTCCTTCAAATCTTTGCTCTTATGCTAATTCTTTCATCAAACTTTTGCTAATTACCCCAGTTGCCAGTGTCTCCTTTCTACAAGTATGCTGTGGAAAATTTAATATTTTATATATGTTGATATAAAGTATGACATATAGAATATGTATTTTGTATATATTTTAATATGTCCCTTTCTCTCGTAATGGAGTGTAAGCTCCATAAATGTGGACGCTATTTGCTTTTTGTTTTTTTTAAACTGATGTGTCTCCCAAAATATCTGGCACATAATATATACTTAATTAATGTTTATTGATTAATAGTTATTAATTTGGATTTCTGTTATCACTCTATTAAAATAGGACAGATAAAATATGAAATTTTCAGCCTTTGAATTCAAATTTCTGCACTAATTCCCATCTACCCTTCTAGTTATTTAACTTTAAAGTCCTCCATTCACTCTCTATTTGGATTAAACTGACCTACTAGGTGTTCTATACACTTACATCTTTGCCTTTATTCGCCTGTCTTCCCTTTTCTGGGATTTACTCTCTCCACATTCTTGCCTCTTATCAATCAGTATCCATCAGCACTACTGTATCAGGTCTAAATATCTGTCTATAGTCCCAGAAACTGTACTAAGCACTGGGGATACAAGGAAAAAAATAAAACAGTCCCTGCCCTCAAGGAGCTTATGGTCTATAGGGGGAGGGCAGGAAATAATACATATGTATTATGTATGGATAACATATATACCAAACAAATACAGGTCAGTGGAGGTGGAGTTACCAGTAGTTGGGGAAATCAAGGCAGACCTCATGCAGAAGATGGTGCTTGAGTGGGACTTTGAAGGAAACCAGGAATTTAAAAAGGCAAAGGTAAGGAGCAATAAGTGTATTCTAGGCAGGGGAGACAGTGGAGCAAAAGCAAAGAGGTAGGCAGTGTGAGGATAGGAGATGGAGTATCATGTGAAGGAGGATATGGGTGGATTGTAGAGTATGTGAAGGGAGAAGCCTGAGCCATGCATGGCTCCCTTTACTGACTTCCTTTTGTGCTGCCAAGGAAAGACTTTTTCTGGTGTAGTGTGGTGTGGTGTGGTGTGGTGTGGTGTGTGTATGTGTGTGTGTGGCTTCTGGATGGCAGAGAAGGAGTTTGGTTATGTGGGCATGGAGAGTGGCACAGAGTCCACAATGAATTGTTCATGTAGTTAAAAAAATACTAGAAAAGGAGCAAATTTAAAACCCCCAATTAATGGAAATTCCGAAAACTAAAGGAGTGATTAATAAAATTGAAAGTAAAAAACCTTTGAACTAATAAATAAAATTAGGAGCTGGTTGTAAAAAAAAAACAAAAACAAAAACAAAATAGATAAACCATTGGTTAATTTGATTAAAAAAGAGGAAAACCAAATGAATAGTATCAGAAACAAAAGGGTGAATGCACCACCAATGAAGATAAAATTAGAGTAATCATTAGTAGTTATATTGACCAATGATATGCCAGTAAAGCTGACAATACAAGTAAAATGAATAAATATTTACAAAAATATAATCTTCCCTGATTAACAGAAAAGGAAATAAAATATTTAAATTATCTTGGAAAAAGAAATTGAACAAGCCATGAATGGGGTCCTTAAGAAAAAAATTCCCAAGGCCAGATAGATTTTAGAAGTGAATTCTAACAAACATTTATGAAACAATTAACTACAATATTACATAAAATATTTGACAAAATAGGTAAAGGAGTCCTACCAAATTCCTTTTATGACACATATATGGTTTTGATACTCAAAAGTATCAAATAGATACTTTTGCAAAGAGAGCAAAAACAGAAAAAGGAAAACACAGACCAATCTCTTTAATGCATGATGAAAAATGTTGAATAAATTATTAGTAAGTGAGTTTGTAGCACTATATATCACCAAGATCATACACTATGATCAGGTGGGATTTATATTAGGAATGTAGGATTGTTTACATATTAGGACAATTATCAGTATATTGACCACAACAATGTAAAAAAAAACCCAGTATCATATGATTATATCCATAAATATGGAAAAAGGCTTTGATAAAATACAATGCCTATTCCTATTAAAAACACTAGAAAGCACAGAAATAAAAAACTCTAGAAAGCATTAGAATTACTATTATAAGTAGCATCTTTCTAAAATCATCAGCAAGCATTATTTGATATCTAGATAAGCTAGAAGCCTTCCCAGTAAGATTGGGGTGAAGCAAAGATGTTCATTATTACTACTGCTATTTAATATTATACTAGAAACACTGGCTATAGCAATAAGACAAGAAAAAGAAATTGAAGGAATAAAAATAGGCAACAAAGAAATAAAACCATTACTCTTTGCACATGATATGATGGTATACTTAGAGAACCCTAGAGAATAAAAAAAACCAACTAGTTGAAAGAATGAACAACTTTAGAAAAATTGCAGGATATAAAATAAACCTACATAAATCATCAGAATTTCCATATACTATCAAAAACCCCAGCAGGAAGAGATCAAAAGAGAGAAATTTCTAAAATAATTGCAGTCAATATAAGATCCGTGTGTGTCTGCCTGCCAAGACAAATCCAAGGACTATATGAATACAATTACAAAACACTTTTCATACAAATAAAGACAGATCTAGACAAAGATAAATATTAATTGCTCATGTGTTGACCAAGCCAATATAATAAAAATGGCAATTCTACCTTAGGTAATTTAATTCAGTGCTGTATCAATCAAACCTAACAAAACATTTTTCATAGAGCTAGAAAAAATAACAACATTCATATAGTAAAACAAAAGGTCAAGACTATCAAGGTTTTCAGTGAAAAAAAAATGTGAATTAAGGTGACCTATCAGTACCAGATTTCACACTACTGGTGTACCTCAGAAATATTGAAGGTTTGGTGCAAGACCAGTATGGGAAAGCAAGTCACAGAAAGTTTTTGGCTTTCTGGTGCATATGAAAATTATGTTTATCCTATATTTATTCTATTTGTGCAATCGCATTTTATCTTAAAAAACCCAATGTGAATACCTTAATTAGAAAATACTTTATTGTTAAAAATTTGAATGTGGTAACCATCATTAGAGCCTTCAGCAAATCATAATCTTTTTGCGGGTGGAGGGTCTTGCCTCCATGCTGATGGCTGCTGACTGAATGGGGTGGTGGTTGCTGAAGGGTGGGGTTTTTGTGACAATTTCTTAATACTAGACAACAGTGTAGTTTACTGCATCTGTTGCTTGAGAGATTTTTTTTTTTGCTGAATTTTTTCGCTTTGCTTCTTCCTTTCATTTGAACACTTAGAGACCATCAAAGACTCATTAACTGGCCTAATTTCAATATTGTTATCTCTCATGGAATAGGGAGTCCTGGAGAGAGACAGAGGGAGATGGGGAAACAGCTGGTTAGTGGAGCAGTCAGAACTCACACAACATTTATCAATTGAATTCTCTGTCTTACATAGGTGTGGTTTGTGGCTCCCCAACATAGATTTAATATTAGTATCAAAGATCATTGATCACACTTAATCATAATATATGTAATCACAATGGAATAGTTTGAAATATTGAGAGAATTGCCAAAATAAGACACAGAGACATGATGTAAGTACATGCCGTTGGAAAAATTATATCAATAGACTTGCATGATGCAGGGTTGACACAAAACATCAATTTGTAAAAAAATGCAGTATCCATGAAGTGTAATAAAGGAAAGCACAATAAAATCAGGCATTCCTATATATATTAGGAAGTGACAATTACAAAAAAATCTGGTACTGGCTAAGAAATAGAGTCACTGGAATAGATTAGATATACAACACGCAGTGAATATATTAGATATACAACACAGTGAATGGCCATAGTAATCTGGTGTTTGATAAACATAAGCATACATAACTTGGGGACAAGAATTCACCATTTGACAAAAACTGCAGGAAAATTGTAAAGCGATTGGACAGAAACTAGGCATAAACTATCCATCTGACAGTGCATAGCAAGATGAGGTCAAAATGATTTAGAAGTAAAGAGTGATATAATTAAATTAGAGGAACATGGATAAAAGTATCTGTCAGATCTCTGGATAAAGGAAGAGTTTATGACTAAGTGATAGAGAGGATCATGGGAAGTAAAACTTTTCATTACATGAAATTAAAATGCTTTTGCACAGATAAGACTAATGCCACTAAAATATAGAAGGTAAACTGGAAACTGGGAAAAAAAGTTTTTTACAGCGTTTCTCTGATAAAGGTCTCATTCCTTTAATATATTGACAATTGAACCAAATTGATAAAAATTAGAGCTGTTCCCCAGTTAATAACTGGTCAAATGATACACACAGATAATTTTTGGAAGAAGAAATCAAATCTATGGATAGTTACCTGAAAAATGCTATAAATCACTATTGATTAGAGAACTGCAAATTAAACAGCTCTGAGACACAACTTCACACCTATAAGATTGGCTATCATGACAGAAAAGGAAATGAAAAATGTTTGAAGGGTTGTGGAGAAATTGAAACACTAATATGCTGTTGGTGGAGTTGTGAACTAGTTCAACCATTTTGGAAAACAATTTGGAACTACCTCCAAAATGCTATACAGCTGCATATACACTTTGATCCAGTAATACCCCCGCTAGTTCTATATTCAATAGAGATAAAAGAAAAAGAGAAGGACCTATACATACAAAAATATTTATAGCAGATCTTTTTTTGTGGTGGAAAAGAATTGATAATGGAAGTGATGCCCATCAATTTAAAAATGGCTAAACAAGTTGTGGTAGATTATTATGATTGAATACTATTGTGCTATAAGGAATGATGAGCAGGATAGTTTTAGACAAACTTGGGAAGCCTTATATGAGCTCATGCAAAGTGAAGTAAACAGAATCAGGAGAACATTGTACACAGTAACAGCAAAATTGTACAATGATTGACTGTGAATGAGTTAGATATTTTGACCAAGACAATGATCCAAGGAGAATTCCAAATTCTCTCTAGTGAGAGAAGAGATGAACTCAATGTAGACTGAAGAACACATTTTAAAGCTTTATTTTTCTTGTTTTGTTTTCTCTGTTTCTTTTGCAACATGGCTAATATGAAAATAGCTTTTTCATGACCACATGTATAATCAATATCAACTGATTTCCTTCTTAAGGGGGAAGGGTCAGGTGGGAGCAGGAGAATTTGGAACACAAAAGGTGAAAAATGTTAAAATGTTTTACGAGCAATTAGGAAACAGTGAATATATTAATTATTAATTAGTATTTTCTAATTATATTAATATATTAAGAAATAAAAAAGAAACAATATATCTATGGATCTTCAAGCAATTAGTAAAAGAGGATCAGATTGCAAGTTTCTTGAGGACAGGACTGTTTTTACATTTCTTTGTGTTCTCCACCTTAGCATGGTGCCTGGCAGAAAGAAAGGGCCTAATACACGCTTGTTGACACTGACTGATTTCCTTCGCCAGAGCAAGAGAAGAATATTTAGCAAGGACACCTACTGAGGACATTTCAAGTTGGTTCAAGTGAATGCTTTGCTTCTGAGTAACCCATCCTGATCTACCAGCCAAGCCTCTGAGGCAGTTCCTGGAGCTCCTTGTGGGTGTTTTACATTCAGGTGAACAGGAAGCATTGTCAAGAGCTTGAGCCTTCAATCCCAAGTCTACCAACAGTTGATGGTTTCAATACTTTTGAGGCAAAATAAGTCTAACTTGTAATGGGGGTTGGGGTTGGGGGTGAGGTTAAGACATTGTTCTTACCACAGCAGTATCCTAACTTGCCTTCACAAACTTGCACTGTGTTTAATAGTTTGGTTTCAAATCTTAATATTCAAATGAAATTTTACAAAAGGGAACCCAATTAGTTTATCATGTTCAGATGTATCCTTATTGTGTATAGCCTTTCATAGGCCTGAATAGCCGTGTGGATTGAGGTTCTACCTGTGGGTTACTTTTGTATGGGCAAACACTTTGCTTTATTTTTCCTTCTGCTGTTCTTTGAATCTTTCCTCTAGAGATAAATAGCTCTTGTGACCTTCTGAAATGCTGAACTTAACAAATAGGATATGTCCTCAGTCTAATGCTGCAAAAGTTGCTAGACGACAACAGGTATGAAAAAAACCTTTAAGTAACTATAAACCATATTAATTGAAATACTTGCACTCTGATTTTTTCCATAGTCTTGGCCTTAAGCAATTTCAGACCTGCATTTAAAAGAAATTATTTGCAAGAAGTTGAAGGAAAGGTGTTTCACAATTTTTCCTTAGGTCAAATTTAGTGCTGAGCTGGTCAAAGAGCTGGAAATAAATCTATTGTAATTTAGAATTGAGCTAGTTGAGATTTATAGAGAGCTATATGCTCTCTGCCATTGTTTGGATATTAATAGGGCAGGTGCTCGAGGTATCCCTATATATTGCCATAATTTCCTTGCCAGGCTAGTTGGTTATTATAATTTCAGTTTAGTTCTTTGACAGTAGCTTATGATTAATGGGGAGCAAGTATCAATTTTCCCCTGTTATATTAATATTTGAATACTGCATTATAGATTATGTGAAATTTTGATCTTGCTTTATTAATGATTCTCCTCTCACGTGGGAAAGCAGTATAATGTAGTGAAAAAACAGTGGAGTGGAGTTTAAGAAACCTGGGCCTTAGTCTTGGCTCAGCTAGTAGTAACAATGTCACCTTGGTCAAGTCACTTAAACTTTGTGGGATTCAAATTTCCTCTTTGGTAAAAAGGACATGGGCTCAAGGCCATTTCTAGCTCTAAACACCTATGAATTTTAATAGCTAAGAGGATAGAGATGAATTTCTTGTGGGGATTATCAGTGAAAAATTGTTATTGTTTGTCCTTCATTCTAGAAGAGGACTATGATGTCAGGGAGGTGAAACCATTGCTTGCTAGTGAATAGGATTTAAGTGAGGGAGGGCTGTGCAAAGTCACCAGCCTCACTTTCTCTTCCAAAGCAATCTTGTTCCAGTGACCTGATATGGATCAGGACAACTGAAGATAGCCTAGGATGTAGTAGCAGACCTTTTCAACTTAAGGTTTTTTTTTTTTAAAACAGGTCTCAGTTTGACTGAGGCAAGGCCCATTCAGTGATTAAGTCTAGGTAAGAAATGATTTGCTTGACTAGAAAAATTCGTGATCAGGGTTTTTCCCCTTTTTCTCTGATTCTTAATAGGAAATATGGGGAGGAAAATAAATGCTTGTTAACTGAAAATAAATTTAATTTTTAAAAAAATAAGGGAAAAAAGGCAGGACATGCAATGCTCCTTCTGGAAGGAAAAAGATTGCCTCCTGTGGTTGAGGAGTATTTTTGGAAAAGTCAGTGAGGGAAGCAGTTAGTGAATCATCAGTTCATCCTCCCCACCACACAACCAAATTAGTTACTTCTTCTATTCGACCCCCACTAATCGAGCTCTGGTAATCATGCAACAACTAGGCCTGTCAGGGATTTTTCCGTTTACAGTGGGTGGAATGAAACACAAGAGAAACTTTCATAAACATTTGGAAAGAAGCAGAAGGAAGCCCCCAGAAGAATGATGTGACATCACAGAAACTAAAAGCACACAGTCTGAAGTGGAAGAGAGTTGCCTGAGCCCATACTAGGAGAAGGAAAGTTTGTGTGGAGTTTTATGGGTATATGGGGTATTGGATTATGATTGGTTGAGGCACATAATTCTGAGCCATGTTTCAATAGCATTGTTTTTCAGTACACAATATTGGCTAGAAGATGAATTTCTATACTCTATAAATAACAAGCAGGAAAACCTAACTTAAAAAAAACAAACTCAGTTGCAGCTGACTTTTTTCATATCAGCCATTCCTAAAAATATAAGTTTTAGAGACTACCCAGTAAGACTTTCCCTATAATAAAGATTAACACAAGCTCCAAACAAACAAAAAACTATCTGACATATCAACCATGTGTGAAAGTTTATGTGACATTCCACATCCATAGTTTCTACAATGAAAAGAGGGAGGTGAATTTCCTTATATTTTCTTTGGGGCATCATAGTTTTTCGTTATATTTTGTTTTTCTTTATATTGTTGTAGTCACCATGTCTATCTATAACTATATATTTGTGTCTATCTGCCTATCATCTTTCTATCTTTCTACCTACCTGTCATCTCTCTCTATCCCTCTCTCATCTCTCATCTCTCTATCTCTATCTACTATCTATCTACTATCTATCATCTATCTATCTATCTATCTACTATCTATCTACTATCTATCTACTATCTATCTATCTATCTATCTATCTATCTATCATCTATCTGTCTCTCTCTCTCTTTATCCATCTGTCTGTCTATAATTTTTGGTGATTCTGATTTCATTCTGTACCAATTTAGAATGGTCTTTTCAAGTTTCTCTCAGTTTTTATAGTAATCATTTTCTATGATATGACAATAATATGACATTACATTCATGAACAGCAATTTGTTTAGGTTATATCCTAATTGATGGGCACTCACTTTGTTCGTAAGTTATTTACTACCACACACACACAAAATACTTCTACAAATATTTTGGTGTGTATAGAACCATTGTTTTCCCTCTTTGATTTCTTTGAAAGTATATACTAGTAGTATATCTGTGGGGCAAAGGGTATAGAAATTTTGTAACGTTTGGGGTAGAATTCCAAATTGTTTCCTTGAATAATTGGAGTACTCCATAGCTGCACCAACAGCTCTCATTAGTGCATCTGTATTTTCACAACCTTTCAAAGGTTGACTATTTCTGTAATTTTTTATTGTAAGCCTAGGTTCATACCTGGAATATTTGCATAAAACTCTCCTCACAGGTGTGTGTGTGTGTGTGTGTGTGTGTGTAAAGTTGGTAATGAAATTTTTGGAGAAGTGAACTTTTTTCAAAAAGGACACACATAATTCCAGATCTTCTGGAGAAATCCAGAGAGAAAGAGAATGGACTCTAGAAGGCAGATATAAAGGGAAAAGACTGTTCCCTAATATATCCCTGATTACAGCTTGTCTCTCCAGAGACTTCAGGGACTTTCTCTTTGGGTGAGTGTGGGGACTCTTTTGCTTGAGCTATGTATCTTACCTGCAGTGGAATAGTTCATTCACCCTGCATGTTTGATTTTTTAATATTTTAATTTGTATAATATCTCTGACTTCAGTTCGCTGTTTGGATTTATTTGATTTTCACAATTTGGATTTCACAACTGGATTTATTTGATATTCACAATTTGTAATGGAATTTTATGGAACTAGCATAAGGTGGGAAGGGATCAAGCCATCAAACATAAGTGTGGGGCCCCCTTATTGTTTTTAAATTAATTTCTAAAACAATTTTCCATTCTAAGTTCTCTCCCTCACTCATTAAGAAGACAAGAAATAAAAAATTCATCATATATATGAAATTACAGAAAATGTCTTTCCACCTTAACTACTCTTTATCTCTTTAAAAGATAAGTAGCTAGGTGGTATAGATGATTGAGTACTAGGCCTGAAGTGAGGAAGACTTATCTTCTTGAGTTCAAATGTGACCTCAGATACTTACTAGCTGTGTGACCCTGGGCATCTCATTGAATTCAGTTTGCCTCAGTTCCTCATCTATAAAATGAGCTGGAGAAGGAAATGGTGAACCACTCCAGCATCTTTACTAAGAAAAGCCCACATGGGGTCATGAAGAGTCGGCCATGGCTCAGAAAACAAAACAAAACAAAACCTGAGTAAAATCCCTTAAGAGATAATGACCATGAAAACTAAAACTAAATAGTATAATAATAATAATAATAAAAAGAAATAGTAACCAAGAAAGTAGTTTGTATCTAAGCGGTGGGGGAGGAAACTTTCCCTCTGTTAAAGCAATTATTGTTTTTTATGGAAAGATAGCCACATTTTTAATCCTATACTCCTTCTCTGAGGAGAATAATGTAGAAACTTGGTGACCTCTTTCCCTGGTCACCTCAAAGTCTCCCTGGGAGAAAGGTTGGTAAGATTTTTGAGATATATATCTATCAAAGCTTCTCCATGAGCTGCAGTTAGACGCATATGGAAATATCCATAAGTGGCTAACTCCTCCCCTCCCCACTCCCAACGTACATCTCACATCTTCTTTGACAGTCTGAGGTGAGACTTCGGAATTGTTTAGATTTGCATTTAATTTTTTCATATGCTTATAGATATCTTTAATTTCTTTTTAAAATTAACTTTTGTTTATTTTTAGTTTACATCATGCATTTTCACGAGATTTTGAGTTACAAATTTTCTCCCCAAAACAGTGATCCCACTGTATACTCCCTCCCCCAATCTGTTCTCTCCTATGTCTTCTCCCATCAACCCTCTGGCTTTCCAGTTGGCAAGATGGATCTCTCTACCCAAGTGCCTGTATATCTTAATTCCCAGTTGCATATAATTAATAATAATAATAATGATAAATATATATTTTTAA
>JAQQSW010006465.1:0-13941 GCA_028646575.1 Pseudocheirus occidentalis | reverse complement strand
AGGGAGCTGCAGGACCTTGCTGCTTCTACACCGCCATCTTGGCTCTGCCCCCCCCCCCCCCAATATTTCTTGCAACTCTCTTTGTGGTGGCAAAAAACTGGAAATTAAGGGGATGCCCATCAATTGAACAATGGCTAAACAAATTGTGGTATATGAACGTAATGGAATACTATTGTGCCAAATAAAATGAGGAGCAGATGGACTTCATTTTTACCTGGAGAGCCTTATACAAACTGATGCTAAGTGAGAAGAGCAGAACCAGGAGAAATTTGTATACAATCACAGACACATCATATGTGTGACGACCAGCTTTGATAAACTGGACTCTTCTCAGCAACATAGAGTTATAAGACAACTCTACAAGTCTCAAGATGGAAGGAGAGGTCTACATTCAGAAAAAGATCTAGAAAGACCAGAGTTTAAATGGAGACTGAAGCAATCTACATGCTAGCATTCTTTTTCACGTTTGGTTTCATTTCTTCTTTCCTAGTGTTCGCTCCATTGGCCGAGGGGGGAGGGAGTGGGAGAGGAGAAAATTTGAAACTCAAGGGATTGTAGAACTGAATCTTGTAAGCTAAAAGTAAATAAACAAATCAATTGAAAAAAAAAATAACAGCCTTAACAAGAAGCCATAACACTTTCACTTGAAGGCCTCTAGGGAGGACAAATAATTACTTCTCAAGGCTCCCTGTATTTACTTTTGGGTAGCTCCAATTGTTAAGAAAGGTCATTTAATCAAACAAGAATTTTTGCAATTGCCACCAATTGCCCCAAATTCTGTCCTTGGAGGCTAGGCAGAACAATCCCTATCCCTCTTCCACACAGCACTTCATATACTTGAAAACAGCTATCACATCTGACTAATACTTCTACAGGCTAAGCAGCCTAAGAGTTTCTTCAGCTGATCTCCATGTGAAATCATCTCACCGTTTCTTTACTATCTTGGTTGGCTTGTTTTACATGTCGCCTGAAAATCCATAGTCAGATCTTCCTCCCTTTAGTTTAAGACTCTGTTTATACATTCATTCATTCAATAAATGTTTATTAAAATTCAACAATTTATGGCAAAACACTTTGAGCCACTATCTATACCTTACAAACAATAATAACCACTGACATTTATAGTGCCTTTTATACATAATCTCATTTGAGCAATCCTTTGGGGTAGGTAGTAGAGGTGTTACTGTCTCTATTTTGGCTGACCCATGGTGACAAGATTAGTAAATGGAAGATTTAGGATTGAGTTGACTTCAACTCCAGGACTCTAACCTCTATACTACCTTAGTAGGTTTAAAGAACCTGAGAGTTGAACCTGAGAGTAGATAGGCTTAATGAGGGTGACTGAGGTTACTGGGTACCGCTTGTTGTCCTCTTTACAGTTTTGATTAGGAATAGCTTTTCCCTGAGTTAATTCATCTAGGTCTACCTAATTTTCCAGATATCTTCTTATCCTCCTGAATGTATCTGAGCAACCAGAAGTTCATTTGTTTTGATTGTTAGATTATCAGCCTCACAGAAGACAGTCAATTCTTACAGATTCACCTAGTGGGGGAAAATTTAGTAAATTCCTCTTTATTTTCCTGGATTCAGAAATTCCAAATTAGTCCCAGGTTCACAACTGAAATTTAATTGAGTTATTGTTGGGTTTTTTCCTTTTTCATTTATTTGGTTTTAGTTTTCTCAATTTTTTTTTCTCTATATTTGCAAACCGGAAAGGATGTAGGGCTGTTACTTACCATGAGCAGAATATTAAAGATTTGAGAGGTATAGGAGTATGGGGAGAAGAGACACAGGTTTATAAAGCTACTCTTTGCTTCAGTTAAAATGGTCCTTCCAGTAAGTTTTGTGCTCTATTACGTCCATTGTTCTCTATGCCTAAAATGTGTTCCTTCCTCCTCTCTATTGAGATCCTATCCATCCTTTAAAAGCTCAATTGAAATGCCATGGAACTTCCTCTTTCCACCCACATTCCCCAAAACCTTTTTCCTCTTAATCCTTCCCCTTTCCTGGCTTCACATAGAACTTTGTACTATAATTCTCTAAAGAAGTCTCTATTATATGTGCTTATGTTTTATCCCCTACCAGAATATAAGCTCCCTAAGGACACTGATTGTTTTACCTAAACTTTGTGTGTCCTTCAGCACTTATTACAATTGAATGATTGGATGAAAGAATACTAACCTATAATGAATACTAACAAGCTTCCAAAATAGTTACTGGACTTAATTATGGAATGCAACACCCCCGTCTCCATATATGCATTATATTCTTATCCCCAGATAAAAATGCTATACTTTGAAACTAGATAGACAAGGTTTTTTTTTTGGTCTGGACCTGTGATTTCATCTTTGTAAGGGTCTATCAGTGTGGAAGCTACCTCCTGTAAGCAGAAGAGCTCCTCCTCTGTAATTTATAATTTTAATGTTTCTGAGAGTTACTGAGAGTATGAGTTACTTGTTCATAGTCACACAGCTAGTATGTGGATGAGGCAGGAAATGGTCTTCCTGTTACTAATTCTTGCCCACTAGCCAGTATACCACACCACCTCTTGTTAAATAAAGTCTATATGTTTCCGTTTAAAATAGTTGAAACTTCCATTTTTTAAACCTTAGGTTACACATACTTGTTAAACTGAATCAGAGAACGTGGGGCAATAAATATTCAGAGCAAACATTTTATGCCAAAAGGATTAGAGAAAAAAAAGACTGCAAAGACAGGTCGAGATGAGATTGTGAATACCATTAAAGTTTGAATCTTATTCTGTGTATAATAGCCAAAGAAAGTTTTTGAGGGGGGGGGGAGTGATGAAATACAGCAAATATGTGAATGATAGATTGAAAAGGGGGAAAGACAGGAAGCAAAAAGGCCAGTTAGACTATTGTAATAACTCATTTAAGATGCCTGAACTGAAGAGTGGAGGGAGGGATAGTGTGAATGGAGAAAAAGGGACAAATTTGAGAGGTATTTTAAAGGTTGAATCAATAGGACTTGGCAAATGATTGGATGTGGGGAATGTGGGAGTGGGAATAGCCAAAGATCATTGTAAGGTTGCAAACCTGGATGACTGGGAGTCTGGATAATATCCATATAAAAAGGAGATGTTGGGAACAGGGTCATATATTATGCAGGAAAGAAGATGAGTCGCATTTTGGACATTTTAAGTCTGAAGTGCTAGTTAGGTATCTAGATGGAGAAATCCCTGCTTTGGAGAACAAGACAAGAAGTTTAGCAGGCAGATGGACATAAAGATTATAGCTCAGAGCTGAATAAATAAACTTAGGAGTCATATGTTAGGAGAAGCAGTGGTATAGTGGATAGAGAGCTGACCTCGGAGCCAGGAAGAATTGAGTTCAAATCCTGCCTCCAACACAACCTAGACAAGTTACTAAATCTCTCAACACTCCAACTCTCTAAGTTGCAATAAGGTGCAATCCTGCATTAGTGGAGGAAATTTCCTGTACCAATGAATCACAAGTCTATCCAGTCCCCACACGGGGCTTGAGTGATAATTGAAGCAACAGGAGCAACTCAGTGATCCAGCTTACAGTCTAGTAGAGGGTAAGAGGATGTTTATAATGAGATTATGGAATTAGAAGATGGAAGATAGAAGAAGAGAATGGAGGACAAAACCTTGGAGGATAGCCACATTTAGGGGACTATCAGAAGATGAACTGTTAGGAGAAACAGGGAAGGAGGAGGTGGCCTGCGTGGTAAATATGATTCACAACCTATCTATGCCTTAGTTTGTTCATCTAAGCAGGTTGGGCTTTGGGATATCTACAAGGTCTTCCCTGTTTCTAAAATCCTGTGAGGTTATCACTATACTCTGAATTATCCCAGTGTTTCTTGGCACTTAATGATAAAGCTTCCTTGTCAAAATCTATAAGGAAATAGAAATGTTAGAAAGAAAACCACAGAAAGTAGGAAGGAAGGAAGAAAGGAAGGAAGGAAGGAAGGAAGGGAGGGAGGGAGGAAGGAAGGGAAGGAGGGAGGGAGGGAGGGAAGGAGGGAGGGAGGGAGGGCCCATAAAGAAGAGTTAAACTAATTTCAAAAATGCAGCCAGACTCATGGTCCCTTTATGAAATGTAAACAAGTCCCTTGAGAGAATTGCAAAGGGGTCATTTCCACTGGCTAATGACTGAATATCTCAGGATAACCCTTGAAAGACAGTGGAATGCTGCAAGAATTCAGTCCAGGTGAATTGGAACCAGACTCGATGACACAGTGGCATGCACAACAGACATACAGAAGTGGGGAATGAGGGGTCATGAAAATTTATATGAAGCCAGGAGAGCAGAAGTGTGGTCTGAGGCATCTGACGCAATAAGCAGGACCAGGACCCTGGGAGCAAGGTTATGTGGTAAGAATTCTTAAGCCTTTTCCTCTAGGAATCAGGAAAGTCTCTTTACCTCTTTTTCTTTGAGATTTCTATTTTGTCTTCATAAATAATTTTAACCAGAGGCATTTGCTAATCTGAGTGTGATTATTATAGGAACTGAAGTTGAGTGGAGGTAATGGAGGGAAAACATCTCAGGAGAAGAGGAAAGATAGAGACAGAGAGAGGAAGAGAAAAGGGGAAAGAGACGGAGAGATATACACAGAGGGAGAGAAAGGTGAGGACAAGAGAGGGAAAGGGACAGACAGGGAAGCAGAGAGAGACAGGAGGAAGAGACGGAGAGAGATTTAAACAGGTATTTTCCAGAGCAGTGTCTTTAGACAGGGACTCGGAGATAGAAAGATAGAAAATTTCAGATCGCTTTTGTCGGAGTTTCACAGAGCAGAGAATGGACGCTTATACTGAGAAACCCATTTAATCAATGAGTCAGTAGTAAGCTGGAGGAGAAATAGCAGTAACTGTACGATGCTGCTCACTATTGCTACAGAAATGTGTGAATGTGTGTGAATAGTTTGTTATTAAAATTTCATGTAGACAGAATGTTTCTGCAAAGTTTCTCCAGAGCTGTGGTCCCTCCCCCTATAGTAAAATCTTCCTCTGATGACTCATTGCACTAGGATAACTGAGTTATCAAAAGCTCTACTATCAGAGTCCAAACTCTGACTCGAAAGCTTTTATAGGTTTCAGAGCTGGAAGGGACCTCAGAGATCAACTTATCCAAACCTATCATATTACAGATGAAGGAACTGAAACTGAAAGAGACTAAATGATTTACATGGATGCACTGGTACTAGATAACCAAAGTTAGAATTTGAACTTTGGTCTTTCTGACACTAGATCCAATGGTCTTTCATTTACCACACTGCCTTCTCTAAGAACAAAACTTTTGCCCTAAATATTTCTTGCACTCAAATCAACAAATTTGTCAACATAATATTAGATTGTATAAATGCTTTGAGCAATAGACTACATATAGATCTCTATATATAGATTAAGATATGTGTATACACCTATCAATCTATATACACACATTATATCTGTCATCAGGGGACTAGGCAAGCTAAGCTTAGGAGGCTTATCAATAAAGAGTTACTCACTAGGTTTTGGTTTTGGTTTTCTTGCCTTAGCAGTTCACGAATGGAGTTGTAATCTGTACCGAAAAAGGACCCACAGTGATGAAATTATGACTTTTTTGAAATATTTAAGTGTAAGAAGTGTCCCTTCTAGATAAAAAAAAATTCTATCAGGAGGAAGAAGAGATTTTTAAGGTAGAATATAAAATGGACAGAGGAGGATCACAGATTACCCTATAGAGACCCTAACCACTCACCGTGTTTGTGATATGGTCTAGATAATGACTTGTCATTTTTACCTTGGATGTAAACTCCCACTATATTGTATTCAGCTTAGCAGAGTTGTAACTACCAATTATGGCACTTGAAGTAATTAATTGGGGGTAGGAGGAACTGGTACCCTGGGACACCACCCTGTTGAGGGATATGGAAATCCTAGGCCACTGTGGGAGATTAGAGAGATTTCCAAGGGAGAAGAAAGAGCAGGGAAGGCTTTGGTGGAGTTTACTTGAGGTGCAGCCCAGAAAGGAGATGAAATATTCTTTCTTGTATCTTCCTATTTAACTAATTAGTTACTTCTGCTCTCCGAGTATTAAACTCTATTGCTTCTATGTTGATGAAGCATTTTAAGTGCTGCCAATGCCTTCTAAGGTTGATAAACTGATTTAATTAGAGACCTAGTTATAACTCTGTAGATTAGAATCGAATTGGGAGGTCTGTGAATGTTATATCCTTTCTAGTTTCCCTCTGTACCTATCAGATGCTACGTCCAGAAGATCTCTGATCTGCTGCTTATCTAGTGATGGCTTATGGTTTGACATCTGAAATACTTTAGCGTTTAAAGAAATTTTACCCATTTTGTCTATGGGTATTCTATGGATGAATGAAGATTACATCTCTTCTTTAGCTCAAGAGGCAGTTTTTAAGGGCTACTATGACCAAAAAAAAGGAACCACTCTAAGGATAACCCTGTAATGAACTCTGCATTTAGTTAGGCTGGTCTTTGGTGACAGACATTTCATCACCAGGTGCATATGCAAAATCATTCCAAGTTGGGTAGGACCTGTTAGAGCTTACATGCCTACTGGCATAGTCTGTGAAAACCAGTATAACTCCTCCTCTCACCCCCATGATCTGGAGGAGGAAATGGCAAACCACACCAGTGTCTTTGCCAAGAAAACCCCAAATGGGGTCAGGAAGAGTCAGCCACAAGTACAACAATTGAACAACAACTATAAATACTGAAAATTATCTAGCCATAAGAAAAGAAGCTACTTAAGGATCCTAAACTTATCCTGTGTTTCCCTTTACAAAAGGTCTCCAGGCCCTACTATCTTTGGTATTGTCCTTCCTTCCCTTCCCCCTCTCCAATTTTTCCTTCAAACACCCAACCCCGACATCCTTAAGGTTCTTATCTTGTGAACCATTTTTTCAAGGTCTTTTTTTTTTTTTTAACCAGCCACCAGATCAGAAAGATGCATTCGGTCCTTTGAGGGGGACAGGAAGTCTTGCCAGGGTATAAGCTGATAAGAGCTTAAGGTGTTAGAGGTTTGGGGTTTATTTTTTTTCCTTCCACTTTTGTGATTCACTCTTTAAGACTCAAAAGAATATATTCCTAAGGGTAGAATTTAAGGGGTAAGATAAAGAGTTGGTAGCAGGGAAGGAGAGATACTCACCAGTGCTCAACCTTCTCCTAAGGCTAGTCCTGCTTCCAGCCCCACATATTAATCTACAAATCACATAAATCATCATTTTTAACTGAGAGAACTCAGTATATCTATTACTTTCATTAATCAATCAAGAAGCATTTCCTAAGCACCTACTACGTACTAGGCACATTACATACAAAATAGAACTATCCTTACTCTCAAGGAGTTTATCTTCTTTAAAACCATTTCTCTTTTTTGATTGACTAGGTGTTAGAGACTTTGACAGCACCTCCTCTGGAAGGTAAGAGCATGCCCATTAATGCCAACTTGAGATGATTGAGAGCATCTCTGACGGGGCTCTGGGTCTCCAAATTCATAGACCAATTCAGCGCCTCTCTAAGGATGAATGACTTAGTCTTAACTTTGGGGAAAATTTGATTGATTCAGGCTATTGTGGGTCAGAGCCACTCCTTTGTACTTGGTTGAAAATAAGGGACAGGTAGATCTACTAGAATCAGAGGGAAAGGGAGATTGAGTGACCACCTATTTTATCTGCAGGGATATAAGACTAAATCATTCCATAAGTATGTTTTAATCTAGGCAAATAAAAGCAGAATTCTTCATGTTTAATCATAGTCCCAAACAATGAGGTTTAGAATTTTTTATCTGATTGGTCTCTGCTAATCATTCTCTACATGCAAAAAAAATATTCTAATTGGTTATATGGTTTTTATTGTTCAATTGTTTCATTCTGTTCATCTCTCCATGACCCCATTTGGGGTTTTCTTGGCAAAGATACTAGATTGGTTCACCATATCCTTCTCCAGCTCATTTTACAGATGAGGAACAGCAAATAGAGTTAAGCAACTTGCCCAGGGTCACACACCTAGTAGATATCTGAGGCCAGATATGAGCTCAGGAAGATGATTTCAACCCGTGCATTCTATTCACTGCACCACCTAGCTGCTGCTGATTATATGGTAACCCTGTGTATTAGAATAACATTAAAGAGCTGGTAAAGATTTCCTTTTCAAAAAATTTTATCCCAGTGCCTTATAACCTGAAAAATGCTCCTGGCTTCCCAAAGGTTATGCCAGAAGAGATTAAACTCTCATTTATCATACTAGCAAAAAACTATATTTGCTCTTTGAAGACCAGCCTAAATAAGTATAGAGATCAATCAATTCCATTCAAGTTAATACAACAAACATTAAATTAATATTTAAATTCAATTAAAGCATCTTCTATGTGAAAATCCTTTTCTTTTCTAGCCAAAAGGTTGGCCATGGTGATTCACAATGCTAGAGACTGAACCTATAATTTTATTGAGGTAGGGACTTTCCACATGAGGCAAATCCTTCTACCATCTGGAGCCCCTCTATCATCTGAAGGTCAGACTAGGTATATTGGTCTAGGAGTTATTTGCATAGAGATGGTAGTTAAAAACATGGAAACTTGATATCATCAAGAAAAAGAAATCCAAATAGAACAGGAATTCCCCATCAAGGGTGTATAGATGTTACTGCTTATAGATGAAATTGTGCCAATGGTATAAAGCCCTGAAACACTACAGGAATAATTCACTACCACTCCAAAGGGATTAGTTTAGCTATTGACAGTGGAAAAATAAACTGGATGAATATGTATATTTCAGATTATGAAATGTTTATGGATTACCCATTGAGTTTCTCCATCTGTATTTATATTTTGTGTAACTTCTACAGATAAACAATACATTTGAACAAGTGTATGACAGGAGGTTGGAATAGATCACATTTTGGAAATTCCACAATGTTTTCAAAGGCCCTAAACTCCTTATTGGTATAAAAGTTCATCTTTTTAACACCAGTATTCTCTTGATGATATAATATAACTGCAAATTATGAAACAAGAAGAAAAATTTTAAATGAACCAAAGCCAATGGAAAGACTCATGATAAGTCACTTAGCATCTGCTGCTCTGCCTGGTTTCAGAACTGCTGTAAAGCAAGCACAAAGGGAGTTCACACCTATTTTTCAGCTATTGAATTAATACCTTGTTTCAGTTCAAGTTTCTTATGAGCCTTGTATCAAGACTGTTAAGAAACAGAATGTGTGAACCCCACAACTTGTGAACCCTAGAACTTATGATCTCCTGAGGATGAGATAATGACCATATATAAGGAGAACTTCAGGCTGGAGATAGCAGAACTGAAAGGAGGACTTATGTGGGAGCAGATTCAAGAAGGAGAAAACTTGTGGTATCTTGGCACTCTGTCTACTCTGTCTGTGTGGATGTTTGTGATACTTTGTACAGAAGCCCTGGGACCTTACTGTGAGCCCTGAAAGAGGACTTTCTGGTTGTCTGTTTACTCAAGTCCTGGAGGAGGGTTTTGGAGGTCCTGGGACTTTACTGATGATTTGTGCTTAACTCTTGAACCTTGTTTGTGGGTCAGTGTTGATTTCTATGTTGATAATTTGTGTTGAGTTCTCAGACTTTGTTGGTGGATCTGAGTTGATTTCATAGGCAGATAGTGAATTAATGATGGTGCTGGCAATGTGTATGAATATTATTGTGGCTCTGTCAAGCTTTGTCTTTCCAGAAACAGGAACTGTGAAAGACTTGAGGTGGACTGGACACTGTGAACTTCAATATGGAATGGGAACTGGACAAAGAATTGAACAAGGAACTGGGAGCCATCTGCCTTTGAACCCAGGTGACAGTTGGAGCTGGGACCATGGAAGAGGAATCAAGGAAGCTGAGAGCCAGCCTCGAGTC
Source organism: Pseudocheirus occidentalis (assembly GCA_028646575.1). Lineage (NCBI taxonomy): Eukaryota > Metazoa > Chordata > Mammalia > Diprotodontia > Pseudocheiridae > Pseudocheirus > Pseudocheirus occidentalis. Next base: position 4,066 of record JAQQSW010006465.1, on the reverse strand, counting down.
AAGCTGAAAAAAGACTTTACTTGCATACTGTATACTTACTGAGAAGATTGTGATTTACTGTGACCTAGGGGTGGAAAACTTTGACTGTTGTACTTTGTGATTGAATTCAGGATTTTGTGATTGAGTAAATGAATGTACTTTGTTTAAAACTATGTGACCACTTTGGTGAAAACTATGTGGCTATTTTAGTGATAAGTTGTTGAGTTGTGACATGGTGAATGCTGTATTTTGATTTTCTGGGATAAGTTGTAACATTGTGGATGCTGTACCTTGATTTTCTATGAATGTTTACTCTGATTTGTTATTGAATAAATAGAGTGTTCATTATACTATGTAATCAGAACTTTGAAAGCTGTTCACAGCAGCAGTTCTGGAAAGCTGCTAGTGTGTGGCTTTACAACTGTGGATCATGATGCCCCTCTGAGAATAAGCTCATCACTTCCAAATCCATGCTGCTGACTCAAGCCTTGATTGACAACCCCTCCCTCAGTTCCCTCTACACTCTGGAAGGCTGGAGGGCAGAATACCAAACTTCTCCTAATGCCTTTCTTTATAGAGGGCAGAAATTGGACTTTCTGTATTCATCTGTTGCTCTACCTAGTTTCAATTCCATAGAACAAAATACCCTTTAACTGGGTGCGTGGCACTTAGTAGACATTTAATGTTTATTGGGTTGGATTGTATAAATAGAACGCAGGATATTGACAATGCTTCCTTATAAGAATTAGTATAAAACGTCATTAAAGATGTATATGATTGGAAAAGAAATGGTCCAGTCATGTAGGGAGTAAGAAATAACAGTTGAATAGCCCAAATAATGCACTGGTATCTAGAAAATACTGAAGAAAAAAAACCCAGAGAAATTGCTTGATTGTTTTGGATAGAGTTTCTATGTAGGAGTAATGAGAAAACATCAACAAGAAGGTCTGCACTACATCTGCAATGGAAGAGAAAGGGTCCTCATTAAGGAGATCACAGATCCATTGGGGTAATGAAAATTATATTTTAAATATACATGACCACTTTCTCTTTTACTTGTCCAGAGAACATAGAGAACTTTATCAATCTTCATTCTCTTCATCTTTACAGACTTCAAGCAAAGCATGTGATACTGCAGAGTAAGAATTTTAAAATAAGATTGCCTGCTCTGCTCTGCGACGGGCTCATTATGTTATCAAAGATAAAGTACTTTAACCTTTCTTTCTGTCCTCCCTTGTGAAACAAGAATAATGATACCTACAGTTATTGGTTGTAATACTGTGTTTTCTTCTGAATTTTGAACTTTATAAAAGTTATAACCCCCAGAAAATTTCCAAAGAAATACAAATAAAATGGCCAAGAGGATAAAAAAGCTTCCGAGAGAGGATAAATAATAAAATTAGGACTCTTCAACATGTCATCATAAAGACTGATACCTGTATATTCATAGCAGCTTTATTTGTAACAGAGAAAAAAATGGAAACAACCCTTTTGTCCAGTGATTGGCCCAATAAATTGTGGTATATTGAAAAAATAAAATATTGCTATAAAATGAAAATAATAAAAATGAAGAAAACAAAGAAATATGGAAAGGCTTAAAGTGATATGGCAGGGGAGGGAGCAGAATCTTAATGATATGCACATTGGTCATGACTACAAAATTTTTTAAAATTTAACTTTTTTTTGTTACATTTTAAATTCTGTGCTGTCTCCTTCCTTCCCTCCCTTCCCCATTAGAGAAGGCCACTATTTCACACACACACACACACACACACACACACACATTAAAGCCATACTAAAAAAAAACATATTCTGCATACTTGTATTTATCAGCTCTTTCTCTAGAGATAGATAGCATCTTCCTTTGTGTGTGTATGTGTATTTGTGTATATCATATATAGCACACACACATACATGTATATAAACAAATATATTGTATATATAATACTATGTATACTTCTGTTTATCACATCTTTCTCTGGAGATTGATAGCATTTCCTTCTGAAGTCCTTTGTAATTGATTTGACTATAATACTCAGAATGGCTTACTCACTCACAATTATTATTTGAATAATTTTGCTGTTAATGTATCCAAAATTCTCTTGATCCTATGACTATAAAAATTAATAGCACTGAGCTCTGATAACATCCTAAGAATAAAAAGATTGGAAGGGGACACAGATAGCTTTAAAAAATAGTTGAAGTTCTTAGGCTCATATGTGATTTCATTTTTAATTGTATATGTGCTTTTGAATTTTTTGATAGTTTTTAAGCTTTTTTTTTTCTTTTTGGAGGGCAATTGGGGTTAAGTGATTTGTCCAAAGTCACACTTTTTGTGTCAAGTGTCTGAGGTTGGATTTGAACTCAGGTCCTCCTGACTCCAGGGCCAGTGCTCTATTCACTGCACCACCTAACAGCCCCGTTTTTAAGCTTTTTAGTGTAACTATTTTTAAGTTTTAAAAATAGCTGTTTTTGAAGAAAATAAAAGGAAATATGAAGCCTGATAGGAAAAGATATAATAAATGTCAAGGACAGCAGATTTCAGAATATTATGATCATGGTGCATTTTTGGAGGTGAAAAAGGGACTGATGACAGTACTAAACTTTCTAAAATAATAAACTTAACAAACTTTGTTGTTGAACTTAGACAAAATGAATTCTATTCCATAAGCTCTCATTGAGCAACTATCCCACGCAAACAGGTGAGCAGAAGATGGGTTAGTAACAAAGAAGTTTGACAGTCACAAGATTATAGATTTAAAGTTGGAAGGGATTTTTGTCATCCTCTAGTCCAATGGCTAGAAACAGGGACCACTAAGCCATAAACATAAGGATCCCTGTGGGTCACATATTAATTTAGGAAACCACATATTTACATTCTGTTTTTTTGCATTTTTATTTATTTTGTTAAGTATTTTCCAATTACATTTTAATTTGGTTGGGGACAACACTGCAATGCCACCCATTTGACACCTCTAGTCTAGCCCTACTTCTTTATTTTACTGTTGTGGAAACTGAGGTCCAGAGAAGTTAAATGGCTTGCCAGAGATGACAGGTGGTAAAAGGCAGAGCTTAATTTTGAACCTGAGACTTCTGACTCCATCTTCTCTTGGTTTTCAAGAAGCTTTTGATCTAGCTGAGAACATAAAACATGTTTGATGATGCTGATATTGCTGATAATAATAATAACTTACGTGAATATAGTGCTTTAAAGATTATAAAACACTTTCCCCATAATCAGCCTAAGGCATCTAGTGCATGTATTAACCTATTTTACTGATGTGGAAAATGAGACTCAGGGAAGTGAAGAGATTTGCCCATGGCCACATAGTAGGACACCGAGCTGAACTAGAACTCAGACTGCTAGCTCCTAACATCATACCATGAAAGACACTGTCATAAGGTAGAGAGAGCATTTAACTTACAGTCAGGAGACCTGGGTTAAAATCCTCACATTTCTAGTTCTATAATTCTTGGTAGATGACTTAGTTTCTTTATGCCTTATTTTCTTCATCTATAAAATGAATATTATAATCATTACATAAAGCACCATATGAACAAAACACTATCAATATGAATTATTAGATTATTCCAAGCCATTAAACTTATGTGAATGGGAGACTCATTTGTGCAGGTGACATATATAAGGAAGTCGCCTGAAAGTAGCTTGTTTTGGGGAAGATGATGAATGAGCTTTTTGTTTTGAATACTTTGAATTTGAAGTGACAGCAAAGCATTCACATAAAAATATCCTGTAGACATTAGAAATTTTTAAAAAATATATTTTCTTATAGGGCAGGTAGGTGGTCCAATGAAAAGAGCACTGACCCTGGAGTCAGGAGGACCCGAGTTAAAATTTGACCTCAGACATTTGATACACTTACTAGCTGTGTGACCTTGAGTAAACCACTTAACCCCAATTGCCTTGCCTTCCCCTGCCCCCAAAAAGGAAAATTTGCTTTCTTTTTTTTTTTAAAGAATAAGGATTCGGGGGCGGAGCCAAGATGGCGGCGTAGAAGCAGCAAAGTACCGCAGCTCCCACACAAACACGCTAAAAAACTCATAAAATGGGACGCTAAACAGATTT
>JAQQSW010006464.1:0-13942 GCA_028646575.1 Pseudocheirus occidentalis | reverse complement strand
TGAAGATGTCCTGTATAATCACATATCCACAGCCTGTATTGAATTGATTGTCCTTCCGGTGGGGGTGGGTGACAAGGGAGGAATTGAAAGAATCTAGGATTTAAAGTTCTGCAATACCTGCAACTAGGAATTAAGATATACAGGGGCTGGGGTAGAGAGACCCTCCCTGCCCTACCAGAAAGTTAGAGAGCAGATCAGGGGAGGGGCTTTACAGTGGGATTGCTGTTTTAGGGTTAGGGCAGGGGCAAGACGGGGAGAAAAAATGTAATTCAAAAATGTCATGAAAATGAATGATGTAAACAAGAAAACAAATTTTTAAAATATTTAAAAAAAGAAAAAATAGAAAAGTAGAGGTGGTTTTGCTAATGTGAAATATTACATTTTCTTTTAGATAAGGTCACTCTATTATTAGCTTTAATTAACCATTTTATTTTCTTGTAAGAAATATTTCATAAGTGGGAGTAATTTGTAAATGCAATGTAAAAGCAAAACACATAAATAAAACTTAAACAAAAGAAAATCTGTGATTGGTTTAATATAGCATCACAGACATTTTATTAGTTTACTGCCCTGTTCAAATTTAATCAAATAAAAGAGAGAAGTTCATTTTCAGATCTCATCCAAGGAACTTTGTGGACACAATATCTTTTTCAGAAGCAACATCTTTTTTAGGGTAAACTTGCCTTTCATAAAATACAGGGAAGTGGAAGTTTTCCTTATCATTCTACAGAAAAGAAAGTAAGAATTGAATCTTGTAAACTAAAAGTAAATAAACAAATATTTTTTTAAAAAATAGAAAGTAAGACTATTAAATTAAAAAATTTAAAATGAGTTTATAGCAACATATTTGTGGCATATATTTATTTCACCACATCTACATCATGTGGCTTACTCAAGCTCATAGAAAAACATGGTAAATGCTTTATTGCATGGCATTCTGTTACTATATCATATTGCTTGTGTATTTTATTCATATTTTGACAATACTTAACACAAGAAAATACATTGAAAATGCTTCCTGAACATGTTTGCCTGAGCTAGTGGGAAGCTGCCCAGCTGCCCAACACCTACATTAGCAAAGCCCTGAAGTTCACATCATATCAAATAACAGCCAACAAGTCCAATGAGAAATTACAGTGACATTTTTTGCCTCAGAATCAAACCAAAAAAATATCAATTAGAAGCTGCAGGCAATAGGAAAGAGAATCCCTGAAGTAAAGTGAGTGACAGCTCAATCAGACATTGGACAGACTGTGTCCAGAGTGAAAAAGATGCTTTCCCTTGAGAAAACCTCAAGGTAGTCAGAAAGCTAAAACGTGGGGGGACCTTGGAGGCACCAAGTCAGAGACCAGCTCAGTGCTGCTTTAGGTCTTTGAGATAGCACTCTCTCCTGGTTCTCCTCCTATCTATCTAACCACTCCTCTGTCTTCTTTGTTAAATCCTCTTCCAGATCATTCCCTCTGATTGTAGGGATCATATGTCAGGGTTCTCTCCTGAGCCCTTTTCACTTATCCTTTATACCTTCATTTGGTGATTTCATCAGCTCCCATGGATTTAGTTACCATCTCTATGTATGCTGATTCTCAAATTTACCTTTCCTGCCCCAGTCTCTCTGTTGACTTCCAATCTTGCATCTCCAACTGCCTTTCAAACACCTCAAATTGGATGTCCAGCAGACATCTTAAACTCAATATGTCAAAAGCATAATTTATTATCTTTCCCCCTGAACCCCACCCCAACACCAGCCTCATTATTGTAGAGAGTCAACATCATTCTCCCAGACCCTCAAGCTCACAACCTAGGAGTAAACCTGGATTCCTCACTGTATTGCACCCCCCCCCCATATCCATTCTGTTGCTAAGGCCTGCTAATTTCACTTTTGGAACATCTCTTGAATCTGTCCCCTTCTATTCTGTGACACTGCCACCATTCTGGTACGGATGTGAATTATTGGAAGTCTACCAGTGGGTCTCCTGCTTTGATTCTCTCTTCACTCAAATCCATCTTCCATCCAATTACTAAAGTGCTTTTCCTAAAATTCAGGTCTGATCATGTCACTCCTCTGACTCCCCACCCCCACTCACTAATTCCAATGCTTCCTATTGCTTCCAGGAGCAAATACAAAATGCTGTTTAGCATTTAAAGCCCTCCATAATCTAGCCATCTCCTGCCTTTCTAGTCTTCTTACACCTTACTTCCTGCCATGTGTTCTTCAGTCCAGTGATACTGACCTCCTGGCTGTTTCACAAACTAGATGCCCTTACCTGCAATACAGGCAGTCTCTCTGACTGTCTCCTATGCCCAGAACACTGTCCCTTCTCCACTAAAACTCTAAAATTTGCTGGCTTCTTTTAAGTTTCAACTAAAATTCTCCCTCCTACAATAAGCCTTCCCCAAACCTAATTAATTCTAGTGTCTTCCTTTTGTTACTTGTTTTCTGTATTTGTTATTTGTTATTGTTAATTGTTATTCAGTATTTGGCTTGCTTTGTATATATTTGTCTCTCCTACTAGATTATGAGCTCTTTGATGGCAGGGACTGTCTTTTGCCTTTTTTTCTTTATCGTTGGTGCTTAGTCCAGTGCCTTGTACACAGTAAGTGTTTAATAACTGTTTATTGACCAACTGATTGACCAGTGTAGCATTATAGTTCTCAGACCAGGAACCTTAGGCTCAGGTACTCTGAGGTCTTTTCCCATTCCGCACTAGGACATCAAAGGTAGACCTTGAAGATCTAGTGCTTGGAACCTCAAAGGTGATGGTTGGGGTTGGGGAAAGAAGAGGGGTAATGCCATTAGTTGGTAGTTAATGTGAGAACCTAGTGAATCCTGGGTAAGATCAAGTAGGGCTGACCACTTCAACTGAAAGTGCAACAGGAAACACAGCCTGGCTTGGCACAAAGCCCCAGTTCAGGAACAAAGAGATAAGTAAATGTAAGAAGAACCTAACTGGTATCAAAAATAATTGCAGATCTAATTTCATAACAACTGCAAGCAGAGACTCAAAGAAGGAAAATGAGTTTTCCACAAGGACTCTATTACTACCTAGAAGAAATGAAGCAAGGGATGGAAATAATCAAATAAGAACTCTTGAAGAAAGAATTAGAAGGAGAATAAGCTATTTAGAAGGGAAAATGGTAAATTCTATCCTGGAAATGGAATCCTTATTCCAGAAATGGAATCCCTAAACACTAGAATAGACTGATCTTAAAATCAAGGCTCCACGAGATAGCAAGAAATATTAGAAAGAATAAAAAAACAGAATAAACTAAGATATCTGATATGAAAAATAGCTGATCTGAAAATTGGTCAAACAAGAAGAGATAATTTAAGAATTATATAACCTACTGAAAGGTATGATGCAAAAAAGAATTTAAAACCTGAACAATATATTTCAAGAAATCATGAGGGGCGGCTAGGTGGCGCAGTGAATAGAGCACTGGCCCTGGAGTCAGGAGGACCTGAGTTCAAATTCGACCTCAGACACTTAACACAAAAACTAGCCGTGTGACCTTGGGCAAGTCACTTAACCCCAACTGCCCTCCAAAAAGAAAAAAGAAAAAAAAAAGAAATCATGAATGAAAATTTCCCAAATCTTATAGAACTAGAGGGCAAAGTAAAATTAGAAAGGATCCAACAATCAACACAAAAATATGAAAAGAAAAAAAGAAAAGTCCTGGGAAGGTCATAGCCAAAAATCTAAAGATCATCAAAGAAAAAAAAAATCTTGGAAACATTCAGAAAGAAGTGGTTCAATTACCAACAAACTAATGTCAGGATCACACAAGACCTGGCGGCTTCTACCAAAAACCAGAGATTTTGAAATATAGTAGTCCAAAGGACAAAAGAGTTTGTCTTATAACCAAGAATGAATAACCCTGAAAAGCTCAATATAATTTCAGAAAGCAAAAAAATTGAACCTTTAATGGAATTGAAGATTCTCAAGTATTTCTGATGAAAAGACCAAAACTGATTAAGATCTTTGAAATATAAACACTAGAGGCCAGAGTAACCTAGAAAAGTAATTATCTGAGCAATTAATAGGAACCAAATGTGCCAATATTGTAATAAGGAGAGAAGAAACAGAAGCTCAATATCTTTAAAGGGTATTGAGGGAGTTCAATAAGGATAAAAGTAAGGCTTAGTGGAGGAATAGGAATTGGTTCAGTTCTAAGAGTTTTAAGAAGAGGAAGATAAGGGAAAGTGAAAAAAGTAATACTAGAGTAGAAGAGTAGAAGAAAGGAATGGAATTTGCAGTTTCACATAATTGGAATGTGTGAGAAGAATGCACATAGGGAAGAAGGGGTAGGGCAAGTGGTCATCAGATAGACCTCACTCTTATCATACTAGCAAAGGAGAGTTGAACACACAGCTTGGTGTCAAAAATACATCAAATCAAGGAGGAAACTATCAAGGATGGGGAAGGTGCTGATAAGAGGAAGGACAATACTTGAAATGGAATCACAAGCAAAACAATTCTTAAACCTGAAGGGGAAAGGGAAGGAAATAAAAAAGGAACAGAACTAGAATCTGAGGGAATAGCTTACTTCTAAAATTACTTCTAAAACAACTGGGGAAGGTCTGAACAAATTATGCTATATGATTGTAATGGAACATTATTTCTCCATAATAAATGATAAAAGAGACAATTTCAAGGAAGCCTGAAGAGAATGAACTAAAAGACAGTGAAATGAGTAGATCCAGAAGAACAATTTATACAAAAGTAACAACATTGTAAAGAAAAACAGCTTTGAAAGTTGATTAAAGCCATGACCAACCATATCTCCAGAGATCTACCTCCTCACAGGTAATATACACAACACATAAAGATAGAAATTTTTCAACATGGTCACTGTATTTTGTTGTTTTTTGGTTGTGTCCTTACTTGTTACAAGAGACTTTTCCTCCTGTTTGTGCTCTCAGTTTAATGAGAGTAGAGGAGAATGATTGACAATAGTAAAACCAAAAAGGGCAATAGTAACATTTTTTAACATATAAAAGAAAACAAAAATAAGTTTTTTTAAAAAAAGCATGGATAGGTTGGACAATTTTGAAAGTAATGAATAAAATGTATTATATATTATTTTTTCCAAAGCAAACAAGATGAAATGGAGAGTTATGGTTTCAAACATGACTCTTTTCTTGTGTTCTATAGTCTATTGAAATTGTCTTTTTTTTTTTGAGCAAGTGGTTAAGTTTGGAATAAAAGCTTTTCTCTTAAGGAAAATTCCTCCTTTAAAAATTATTCTCTACTTAAAGTATACTTTTACAATACCTTTATAACCACATTTTGTACTCTCAATCTCCAAAAAGGAAATACCACAAAAACACTTCAACTTTTCTACTTTTGCTTTAAATTGTGTTTATTAGTGTATCTATCAGTGGTGATGAGAATGAGGTATCCCATGCTACTTTCTATACCAGATTAAGCTATAAAATCAATTAAGTAAATACTAACATTCATATTTTAGGAGGTCTGCTCAGCTCCAGCAGGCAGAACACACATTCCTAGTTGTGGTTTTGTTTTTTGTTTGTTTGTTTTTAATTAAAATTGCTACAATATAGTGAGAGAAGTTACAAGGTAAGAGTGTTGAGAATAGAACCAAATCATTTGCCAAAATAGCCACAACTAGGATCATCATCAAAAAATGCCCTGAAAATATGTGAGAGCCTCGTGTGGTCCATGCTCTCTGGTGCTGCTTTACCTTTGATTTGCTTTCTTTGTTATCTCTCCAGTCTTTGCAGAAAGCTAGCGCCCTTCTCTCACAACTTGGGGGAATGAATGCAAGTATCTTCTGTGCTCTCCTCGGTATCAAACTGACTATCCATTTTCTCTAATTTCACATAGGTGTATTGCATTTTTAAAGTGAATAGAGTATCAAAGTAAGTGTAACATTCTAGGATCTATATTTTTCTGTACCATGCCTCTTTCGGTCTGAAAACATCCTTTGCTGAATTCTAGTCATGGTTCAAAGGTTTCTTCTCCAGGTAATTGAACACTGTTCTGTTCTGTGGAAATCTCTGAAATGACTACAGGGTGGCCTCTGGCTAAGCTGTTTGCTTAGGGATTTTACTGCAGCATGAGTCTATGCCTTTGCATAGACTGAAATCTGATCAGATTGTGAACCGAAAAGGACAGTATCTTAGCCCCTTGTGGTCCTACTACTATTTCTTATTATTTCCTATTAACATTCCTTGATATTTAATAGTAATTTCTATTAATAACATATTAATTAATATTCCCTATTATTATTATTTCCATGGTCTATCTATAAGAGGAGTCTGATACACTCACAGAAGGCCTATGACAATATCTCCCCACATGGACAGCCTAAGGAGCCTGCTTCCAGGAGAGTTGTGGTTACAGGTAAAGAAAATGCCTTGGAGAGACCCTGGAGCCTGCAAAAAATGTGACTGGTTCTGATCATCTAACCATGTGGTGAATAGGATGCCTTTTGACTGTCAATCAAGCCAAATAATGAGAGTATAGCTAAATAGCAAAGGTTCTAGTCACTTGTCCTTTTTAAATGTTTCCATATCCAAAGAGCCTCCTACTATTTATTATGTACTTAGCTGACCTGAAACCAGTTATACAATTTTCCAGTCTAAATCCTTGATTTTTCCATAGATTTCATCTTGCTTAGCAATTTCTTCCCAGGAATAAAGGGTTTAGTAATTAGTTTACCTGAGCACTGGAGCTGGAAGCAAGTAGACCCAAGTTCAAATCCTGACTTATATACTCACTAATTGTGTGACACTGGACAAGTCACTATCTTCTTGTTTCCTCATCTGCAAACTGAGGATAATAGTATCCCCCACCTCTCAGGGTTGTTGACTATAAAATTAGATAATATTTGAAAACTGCTTTGCAAACCTTAAAGAAGTGTACAAATAAATGTAAGGGTCTACAATTTCAGATGGTTCATCCAAAGCTCCACTTTCACTGTCTTTCTTTCCAAATTTCTTCACCCTGTATTTTATTCTAACCACTCAAGAGTTCACAGCAGTCTAAAACTTCCTTTCAATGGTACTCCAAAAATCAAGAGTTTTTTCTGAGGATCCACACCCATACCTAGACCTTTAAGATCATGGGATTCTGTAGAAATCCTTCATTTCTCTAAATTCACAACAACGTGAAGTTATACAATGACTCCTAGACTCAGGCCTTCTTTGGTACCTCTTTATAGAGGTACTGCCTCGACTCAGTCAATGCTAGTAAAAGGAGGCTTGTGCTTGAGGATATCTGGATGGCACCGTAGATAGAGGACTGCATCTGGAATTAGGAATATCTGAGTTCAAATCGGACCTCAGAAAGTTACTAATTGTGCACCCCTGGAAAAGTCACTTAACATCTGTTTGCTCAAGTTTCCTCAGTTGTAAAATGGTTGTTGTAAGGATCAAATGAGACAATAATCATAAAAAAAACCTAGTATGGTGCCTGGCACAGAGTAGGAACTATATAAATGTTAGCTATTATTTTGTTAATATCTTTCTAGAGAAGCCCCCTAAATGTAATCCTTTTGACTGACAAAAATCCTTTTAGGCAAAAAGTGCCTAGGCAACTTTGAGAACTTTGTCCTTTTCCCAGGATCACCTGCTCCCTCCCAAGGGAATCCTGGGAACTTCAGCTTCTGAAACATTTTGACCTAAAGGATAGCCATCAACTCTCCAGCAAGCACTCAAGCTAACAAGATATTAAAAAAGAATAAGTTTCATCAATATAACAAAGAACATAGATTTTACCTTGGCTCATAGAAAATAAAATTAGTTCCTTTTTTTTAAAGGAATATCTCCCACTTCCCGGGGTCCTCTTCAGGCTCCACACCTCACAGCCCTACCCTGAGTAAAGTCCTAGCAAAGGGAAGATATGCAGCATGCTCCTTTGAGATTCTGGTTTCTTCTTCATTCCCTCTAATAAACCAGACTGGCCATCACTTTTCCTAGTACCCATTAAGTTAGGTCCTCTAGATGTCATCTCTTTGCTTGGACCTCTTGTACTATAACTATACTAAAGGATTAGGCAAGACAATATCCATCTCTACTCTCAAACCTCCCTGTGCCCAGCCTTCCTCTCAGGCTTTAGCAGTCTTGCCTCTGACTTCATTAGACCTCAAGAGGATCATGCAACTTCTCCCTTATATGAATTATGATTAATGTCATTTCCCTATTTGCCATCATTTAGCTCCAATATTCCATCTTTTTGAATGGATGAGCCCTTATGAATTCTACATTGATGACTCTCCACAGATCTTCTCCTCCAGATTGTCAGTGAATTCAAATAACTTCCCAATGGGTAGGAGCTGGTTATAGGGCATTATTTTACAAGGCCCTAACAATTCTCTGGGACTATTTAATAGATTAGTAATTTTCTAATCTTTCAGCTACTTTCTATGGAGTGGCTCTCTACCAGTTCACTGGGAAAGAGAGTAGAATAGTAGATAAAAGCAATGTACTTGGCTCAGGAAAACCTGAGTTCAAATCAGTCAGTCAACAAGTGTTTATTATGCACCTGTTTGGGACCAAATATTGTGTTAAAGCACTCAGGATACAAGTTCAAAGGATAAAAAATTATTATTTACAAGAATCTTACATTTTAATCCTATTTCAGATACCATGTGGCCTGAAGTTTCTCAATGTTTCTGTGTCCCAGTTCTTTCATCTATAAAATGCCAGAGTTGGATTCAATGAATTCAAAGGTCCCTTTCAGCTCTCAATCTATAATCCTATGGTATTATGATTTCTCTGGATATTAAGATTTCTTTGGAGTTCTGCATTCCCTAGTTGGATCTCGTTAGAGTAAACCTAAACATCAGAGGCTCTTCTCTGAGTTATTCTGAGTTTAGGCTATAGAAAAGTCTTGAATCTGTTTCTAGACCATGATATGTACTAGTTGTAATTTTCTGTGTTTTCCCTATAATCCAAAAACCAAAGCACAAGTGAATAGGTTATGGGTCTTTCTCAAACATCAGAATAAACAGAGTAATACCTTTAGTAGCATTCTTGATTATTTTGTATATGTGTACTAGAAATACCACATGCTGACCTTGCTGAGTCTTCTGCTCTGGTCTCAAAAATCTCTAGCATGTTCATTAGTGTATAATTCACATGGTAACTACAGATATCCTTGAGGATGGCAAGGCATAGTTTTAGGTTGCTTGATTCCTTGATGAAGCCAATATTTCATTGAGAAGCTTGCTGTCAAAATCTTAGCCTTTCCCAGAATGGATAGGTAAGTCATACACTAAGAAATACTTCTTCCATAATATCGGATGGTGAAATCTATTGGTTTGGGGTTGGATATGCCTGCACATACCAAGGGAAATGTCCTGTCACCAACAGGATATTGCTTCTGTTCTTCCTGTTTCCTTCCAAAGATAAAAGGAATGCATGCATAAGCTCCAGGGGCCACTGGTATCCATACCCTCCAGAAAAGTAGTATATATCAATATGGTCTTCTTTTGAAAACAATGAATATAAGTCTCACACTGTTTTTTTTACATACATTTGCTTCCATCTTGGACTAATAGAGTCCACTTCATACCACCTTCACAATTCTCCTTTTGTCCAAGTAATCAAAATCACCATGTGCTGCTTTCATCAGCAGTATAACTTGGGAAGTGCCAAGTACTAACAACCATATCTTGTTTTGGATCAGTTATGGGTCAGCACAATAATTCGTTTTATAGCTCCAACTTCTGCCACTCTCTTAATATCTGAGCGCAATAAGTGTTGACACATCAAAGATGTTTGCTGGATTCTGGCATACTGAGGGCCATGGTGTCTGATTTCCTGCTGCTCCCTGCGAGCTTCAAACTCACTCAAGTATAATCCAAATATGGGACCTCACAGTCCATGGAGACTAAATTGCTGAATAGGCTATAGATATAGATGCTGCAAATGACCATTATAAAATGCCTATAATATAATTGTCACCAGAGAGCCACTAAAAGAGCAGAACACTCTTTTCTTTTGGAAAGCATGGATTTAACAGTCATAGACAAATATATTCAAACAAACAGATTATATATGAGACTGTACTTGCATTACAATCTATTTTTAAAAGAAGTACTTATTAGATTTCACAAGTTAGTGGCATAATTATTCAGTTTGTTTCCAAGTTGCCCTTCTGAACGTTTTGTTTTCTCTTTGTGTTTACTTTTGATATATTGATGTTCAACAGTCTCTTACTTCAATCCTCCTTTCGTTATTTACATGAGGGTACTACAAAGTGATTTTTTTTAATAAAACCAGGAAAGTTTTCAAAAGTAGGAATAGGTTCTTTGGAGGTTGGTTGCTTAATATTTTCATCAGTGATTTCAGTAAAGACATATCAAATTTCAGTAAAGATATATCAAATTTGTAGATGAAACAAATTCCAAGTCATCAGGCCCAAATAAAACACATTCCAAAGTATGAAAAAACTGGGAGATGTGATTACTAAGACCATAGCAGTGACCTGTGGAAGATTATAAAAAAGAGAAAGTGTCCTGCGGAAGCTGGACTATAAAAGGCAAATGTCCTTAAGAAACAGACAGACAGGCTGCCAGAAAGAAAGAGATAGAAAGAGAGACAGATGGAGGAAGAAGAGAAGAAGGAGGAGAAGGAGGAGAAGGAAGAGAAGAAAAAGAAGGACAAGGAGGGGGAGGACAACAATGACGATGAAGAGGAGGAAGAGGCAGAGAAGGGGTCGGGATGGAGAAGGAGGAAGAAGAGGACAAGGAGGAAGAGGAGTAGGAGCCCACAAACAGAAGGCTAGTGAAATTGACTTTTATTCTTACCAAAATTCTTAAAGCCATTATTAAAGGGATGGTTAGTGAATAATCAATGATGATAATAATAATAATAATAATAACACAGTTAGCATTGATACAGTTCCTACTATATGCCAGACTTTTCACAAATATTGTTTCTTTTGATTCTTACAACAATACTGAGAATTAGGTGCTATTATTATCCCCTTGTTACAGTTAAGGAAACCGAGGCAGCAAAGCTTACCCATTGTCACACAGCTGGTAAGTCTGTGAAGTAGGGTTTGAACTCAGTTCTTCCTAACTCCAGGCCTGGTGCTCTATCCACTGAGCAGCCCACAATCACAAAAAGCCAGCATCATAACTTCATCAAGAGAAAGTTGTGCCAAACTAAACCCATATCCTTTTTTGACGGAGTTACTAGATCAGGAGAAATCTACAGATTATAGTTTAACTAAATTTTAGCAAAGAACTTGACAAAGTCTCTCATTGCTGTCTATGGCCGGGGCGGGGAGGGGAGCAAGGCAGGTTTTTTAGATGATAACATAGTTTTGCAGATTTTAAACTGGTTGAATCACTGGAAACATAAAGGAATCATTAAAAATTTAATATCAATTCCCAAGGCAAGCTCTAGTGGAGTCCCCCAGGAATCTGGTCTTGTTCCATTTCTATCAATGATTTTGATAGAAGGATAGATAGTACATTAATAAATTTGCTGATGAAGTGAAAATAGGAGGGTTAGCTAACATGTTGGATAATGAAGTCAGGTTCCAGAAAATTCTCAACAACGTAGAACATTGGGCCAAATAGAAAGGCATGAATTCAATAGGTACAAATGTATCACACTTTGGTTTAAAAAATCAGCTTGCCAAGAAACAAAATAGATGAGACATAACTAAACAAAAGTTACATGAATCTATAGTATGACATAGACAAAAAAAACTAAGGTAAGCTTAGGCTACATTAATAGAGGCATAGCATCCCAGAAAAGGAAGCTGTGAGGGTAATGGGAATTTGAAGATCTTCCCTGCCTTTAATAGGCCAAATGTAATCCCATGGAGTCCACAGTGGGAGGAGTTTGCTGAAAGGGTAGAACAGGAAGGAGCAAAGCATGAGCAGAGCTGGGAGCAGGCAGAGCTGAGGCAGAACAACTAGCAAGAAGTGAGAGAGGGGCATTTTTACTTAAGAGAGCCTGTTTTGTTTTGAAGGTCTAATAGAGGGAAAGATTGGGGATGCTGGAGCTCACTGCATTGGTAATATGTACCAACTCCTTGGTTGTTATAATAGATTTGGCTTCCTGGTGTTAGAATTTGACATTCTGGTGTTTGAATAAATGTTTTGGTTCTGTTTTCCATTTAGAGAGTCTGTTATATTTTGCAATTCAGAACTGTGCCAGCATATTCGTAGCCACTGTGAGTGCTGTGAATATCATATTGGCATTATAGAAGTTGATGGTCTGTCTAGTTAGAGCAGTGGTTCTCAACCTTCCTAATGCCATGACCCTTTAATACTCATAAGTGGGAGTAGCTGCATGTGAGCAGATCCACCTGGAGACAGATAGAGGAGCGGTGTCTCGGTTCCTAAGACCATCAGAAATATGTGTTTTCCAGTGGTCTTAGGTGACTCCTGTGACCCCTGTGAAAGGGTCATTTAACCCCCAAAGGGGTCATGACCCACAGGTTGAGAATTGCTGAGTTAGAGCATATGTAGAGTATCCTGTCCAGTACCTGGTGGCACATAAGCTGAAAAGCATCCAGTGGAAAGCTTTAAGATAATGCCTTTATGAAGACTGGTTAAAGAAATCTAGGATATTTAACCTGGAAAAAAGAAATCTTCGGAGGATATGATAGAGCTGTCTTCCAATATTGGAAAACTGTCTTGAGGGAAACAGATTAGACTTCTGCTTGGCCTCAGAGGACAAAACTAAGAGAAAAGAGTGGAAGTTTTCAAGAAACAGATTTACATTTTTTTACTATTAGGAAACATTTGCCAGAAATGAGAACTATCTAAAAGTGAAATGGATCATCCTGAGAGGCAGTGGGTTTGCCTTCAACAGAGATCTTTTTTAAAGGGACAAAAGCAATAGAAAGAAGTACCAGGTCATTGAACAGTGAAAAGTCCATTTTGGCAGATAGTACAAAAAAGATTTATGTAAAATATAACAGAAAAAATAAATTTGAGTTAGACTATGAAGGAACTCAAATGTCAGAATAAACACACTACAGTGGTCTATAAGCTCCATAGGGGCTATACTTTGCATTTCCCCCAGGACGTTATACATTATTCTGCCTGTTGAAGGTGCTTAGTAAAGCTTTGCTGAACTGAATTAAGTTAAATGAGGAATTTGTGTATCTTCCTTTGAGCAGTGAGGAGCCACTGAAATGTTTTGATAAGGGGAGGTCATTGAGCAGAACTGTACATCAGAAAAAAAAGTTTTGGAAACCTCAAAATGATGGATTAGAGAGGGGAGGAAAAGACTGGAATGAAAAATAGAATGCTTCTGTAATAGGAAGTCGAGTAGTGACAAGTATCTGTTTAGGCATGGTAGCAGTGGGAGTTGAAAGAAACAGGCAGATATGAAAGATATTTTTTTCCTTTTTTCTATTTTTTGTTTTACATCATTGATTTCCACAAGATTTTGAGTTATAAATTTTCTCCCTGTCTTTCCCCTATGCACCAACCCAAAATAGCGATCACACTGTATACGCCTTCCCCCAATTTGCTCTCTCCTATATCCTCCCCCATCACCCCTCTGACTTTCTGGTAGGGTAAGATGGATCTCCCTATCATAGTGCCTGTATATCTTATTTCCTAGTTGCATGTAAATAATAATAATAATAATAAAAATAAATTTTTATCATTTGATTGTCGAACTTTAAATTCTAGATTCTTTTCATTCCTCCTTTGTCACCCACCCCCACTGGAAAGACAGGTTATTCAATACAGGCTGTACATGGGTAGTTACACAGAACATCTCCAGAATGGACGTATTGTGAAAGACTGATTATATGTCCCTCCTTCCTATCCTGCCCCCCATTGTTCTATTCTCTACTTTGTCCCTGTCCCTTTACAGAAACATATACTTCCAGCAACCCTCACCCCCAACCTTCCTTTCCCTCCATCATCCCCCCTCTCATCCCCACCCCCCCCACTCTCCTGTAGGGCAAGATACCCAATTTAGAGTATATGTCATTTC
>JAQQSW010006463.1:0-13942 GCA_028646575.1 Pseudocheirus occidentalis | reverse complement strand
GTGACCATTATAATGACTTTGGCTTTCTGGTTTTGGGACTTGTCCTTCTGGTTTTGGGACTCAGTGTTATGGTTTCTGAATAAAGACCTTGGTTCTGCCTTCCATGTGGAGAGTTTGCTATATTTTGTGATCCAAAACTACACCAACATATTCATAACCATCATGGGTGTTGTGAATATCTCATTATTGATACACTCCCAGCTCTAGCTGCTGAGTTCCTACCTGGGGCTGCAATTTTGGAAATGTTCATGTAGTCCTTCTCTCTCAGCTCATCTCCTGACTCTCTGAACTTTTTCACCTTTGTTTCCAGCTGCCTCCTCACCTTGGAGATGTCTTCACCCTCAACAGTCTTCCTGTCCTCTGAATAGTGAGTTCCTACCCAGAACTTCCATTTAAAGAAGTGACCAGGTGATCCATGTTTATTTACCCTGGCATTTGTCCCCATATGGTCTCTTCCAGACCTCCCTTCCCTTTATGAGTTGTCTTCCCCACTTAATCACAAGCTCCTTAAGGGTAAGAGATGTCTTCCTTTTTTTTTTTTTTGCTTGTATTTGTATCTACAGCACTGAAAATAGTCTCTGGCACAAAGTAAATGTTTTACCTTTTTATTTGTCTAGAGAGTATAAACAGAGAAAGTCACTGGGGGAAGAGAGGGACTGAGTGGATGGAACTAGGAGACCGAATAAGAGCACTAAAGCTTGAAAGGAAAAGCTGCCCCACAAAGGAAGAAACATCTAGAACTAGGATCTGCTAAAAGCAAACTTTGATGACTTCTACAATTTTGCCTGAAGGCTCTCCTTCTTTTTTTGGAATCCTTTGTGTCTTACTTTCTGATCTGTCATTTAGTCACAGCACATAAACTCTTTGCTTTAATGCTTTAAAGATTCTGCAATTTCACTAATCTGTACACTTCTTCCCCTGATGTGAATCATAAACATTCTCCTCAACATATGGGATGGGGGGAGGGGGTGGGTGGAAGAGAGAGGACTGGTCCAAATGATCAACAATCAGCAAGCATTTATTAAGTACCTACTCTGCTCCAGAGTTTGAACAAAAATTCTAGGGATTTAAAAGCAAGCAGGTAAACACTCTCTAAGCTGGGAGTTTACATTCTTCTACCTTGTCAGAATTTTTCTGGGTCCTGGTTCTGCTTGACATTTAATATTAATATGCTTAATATTAATAAATAGGTTTTCCAGAAATTCCAGTTTAGGGAGGTGCTTATAGTCTATCTTGGGAGATAATACAACATGTAAAGTATATACAACATAATGCAACATAAAAACAAGGTGGTTAGAGATCACAGACTTAGAGCTGGAAGGAATTTTAGGAAGTACAGAGTCCAACTCTCTCTTTCCCCAGATGAGGAAGTGGATACTGAGAGATTAGGCATCTCTTTCTAAAATCAAGCAACAGACATTTATTAAGCACCTACAATGTGCCAGAAACTGTGCTAAGTGCTGAGAATATACAAAGAGGCAAAAGCCACCCCTTGCCCTTGAGGAGCTTACAGTCTGATGGAGGAAGAACTACGCAAACAAATATATACAAAGCAAGCTATTACAGGATAAACTTGAAATAATTAAAAAAGAGAAGACACTAGTATTAAAAGGGGTTAAGGAAGGCTTCCTGCAGAAGATGTGATTTGGATTCACGTCTTCCTGGCTCCATGTTAAGCACTCTCACCACTGGTCCATACTACTTAGACACTTGTAGTGAAGAAGAAGGGAGGAAGCTTGCCAGATGGACTATTTAAGGGGACCCTTTGAACCACTTTGTGAATATATATATGTGTATATAAGAGGTTATTGATAAACTTTTAAAGCAGAAAAAAGAAAGGAGGAAGTGTCAGGAAAGACTGTGTAAAAGGTAGTGCTTGAGCTGCATCTTAAAGTAAGAGAGTGATTTTAAGCAATGAGGGGATATATTCTGGGTGTGAGAGGGGGTGGGAAGACAGGTGGCCAAAGATCCATAGACTAGAGATGGTCTACCCTGTATGAGCAACAGAGAGACAGTCAATTCATCTGAACTGTAGCAGTTCATTAATGACAAGAATGGTAGGAAGAACACCCACTTGTATTGTCACCACAAAGAACAGGAGGAATTAAGGAACTGTGAATTTTATGTAGGATGGGAAAAACTATTTGAGTCTTTTCTGTGACTTTTCAGTAGGATCATACCTATCCATTAAAAAAAATTAGGATCTCTCTTCAAAGATCTGGTCACATGAGGGTTTCACAACCACCCAAACTAAATTACTCCAGTATTTCATTGTTATGACTTATTTCAATCCATAAAAGCATAATTTTAGAGCTGGAAGGGACCTCAGTACTTAAAAAAAATACTTTCTACAAAATAGCCAATTTATACTTTAAAAAAAATAATACTTTCTACAAAATAGCCAAGTGGTCATTCAGCGTGTGCTTGAACACCTCCAATGAAAGAGCTCTGTTATTTCCCAAGACAACCCATTCATTCCACTTTTAAACAGCTCTAATTATTAATTTTCCCTAACATTAAGCCCAAATATGCTTTTCTTCCAACTTCTGTCCATTGCTCCTGGTCCTTCCTTCTAGGACCAAACAGAACAAGGGGAATTTATGTCCCACAGAACATCACTTCTGAAGATGGTTATCATATTTCCTCTAAATCTTCTCTTCTTCATACTAACCAAAATTGTCATAATCTCAACTCTGGTTGTCTATTTATCAACAACAACAGGTGTCAGGAGTTTGGAAGACTCACCTTCCTGAATTTACATCTGGTCTCAAGCACTTACTAGCTGTATGAACCTGGGCAAGTCACTTAACCCTATTTGCCTCACTTTCTTCATCTTTAAAAATGAACTAGAGAAGGAAATGGCAAGACACTCCAAGATCTTTGCCAAGAAAATCCCAAATGGGGTCACAAAGAGTCAGACATGACTGAAACAACTGAACTACAACTTGGAAACAGTCTATCAAACTGCATAGAAATATGGTTATATTCCAAATGGCAAATACATACTATAGGGATATCTGAGTAACGAGAGGGCAAATCTTCACATGTTTTTGTTGTTTTTCAATACAGGACATTTTTTACTCAACCAACTTTCATGAAGAGAGGGAAAAAAAAAAGGGAACCGAAAACTTTATGTGAGAGCTAATTCTTCCTACTCCAAATTTCCTTTGGCTTAAGGAATCTTTACTTGTTTAAAAAGGACCATGCTGTGGAGTGACTCTGCAAAATGTCTCAGGCTAGACAACAGGAAATAAGAACTCCAGCGGAAGTTATTATCATTAACCCAAAACATATGTTTGTACTTACACCAGCCTAAATCTAGCATTTCTAGTCCCAGAGACACATGCTGAAGGGTCCTCAAAGTCTGGCTATAATGATAACTACTCATATTTACATAGAACTTTAATGTTCACAAAATCATTTTCCCTGGGAGGGAGACAGAATAAAGATGGAGCTCGTGACCCAAAACTCTGGTCATCTCTGGGTTTATAGGCCTGGTTCACACATAAATCTCACTTTGGCCCATACACCTAAAGGGTTTCTTCTGGGAATGGCAGCATTTGGCTCATGTCTAGGTCTCCACAGAAATGGTAAAGAGACTATCAGTTTCCACACAAAGTACTCAGACTAATGATACACTGAAGACAGGAGAGGCTTTATTTAACATAATTTTTTAAATAAAGGCAAAACAGAAGGACAGACCTGAATCTACATAAATAGTCAAAACCCACCACTCTTCTTTCAACCTTTGGACTCCTTTCCTAGAACAGTGGGCTTTGATAGCTGAGGATTCACCTTATTTTTCCCAGAACCAGAGCTCCACATCACTTCTTGGCCTCTTCTAAACAATACTACCATGCATAAATACCTTCCTCTTTATAGCTCCCCTTTTATTTGTTGTCTTCTCCCATCAGAACAAAAGCTCCTGGAGGGCAGAGACTGTCTTTCTGCTTGTATTTGTACTCTCAGGGATTAGGGCTGTGCCTGGCATATAGTAAGCACTTACTAAATACTTCATCATTCCTTCATTTCAGTGGGTATTTACATTCCTCAGGACCTTCACAATCCTCTAGACTCACAGGACTGAGGCACCCACCCACCAACAAGAGAAAGACCCTCGAGTTTATTAGAATGTCAGTGCCTTTCCCTGCACTGAACCTCACCTTTCTAGGGACCTATATATTACCATGGATGAAGCTCCCCCCCCCCCAGATTAGGAGAAGCACTCGGGATTGTTAGAATCAAACAAAGCTTCCTTCAGATGAGCCCCACTTTCATTGGGGAACTGCACGGTGCTCCTAAATTATGGATAATTGAACCTTTCTTCTATATACCACAGTCCTCAAGTCTTCCAATACAACGACGGTTACCCTCCACAAAGAGGGTCCAATTCTTCTTACAGGTGAGCCCACTTTCCCATGGATCTATACCACCCTCCATATGAATAGTACTCCCCTGGGCTTTAGGTCTCACAAATGCTGAGAAAGGGGAAAGAGCATTTCCCCTAGATCTGTACAATACGCGTAAATTACAGTATTAGTAAAAGATCTTGGTTTGATCCTCTACATCACAGGCGTCAAACACAGCTGGCCCTGAAACACTCCAGGGGGTAGCCAAGCAAAATTAAAAAGTAATTGGGAAATATTTTAAAAATAAATAGAAATATAATAGAACATAGAAAATGTTAATACATAATTTTCTAAATCAACATGCACCTGTAGGGATCTTTATGTACAGTTCAGTGGCTCCCATTTCTATTTCAGTTTGACGCCACTACCCCCAATCAGGGCCATGCCCTTCTTGGTGCTTGCTTGGTGCATGAGTGTAGCAATGTCTAGAAAGTCTCCCCTGCATTTTGGAGGCTTAGTCCAGTAATTCCTCTGCTTATTCAGGAATTTCTCCTTCTTCATTTGACTATTGCTGTTTTGCTGCTATTGGTCTGCTTTCCTCCCACTCCTGACTTGGCCCTCCACAGCCATCATCCTGTGGTTCCCACCTCTCCTGGAGCCACCAGGTTGTCTTATAAACATGGTTCTCAAGATGGATTTCAGGGGTGTGAGGCTGCACAGACCTCTATCCACTGTCTATGATTCCCTGAACAAGCAGAAGAAGCTTCCTGGACTCAAAGCACCATTGGTGAAGCTCTTACCCAGTTGAAAGGGACCTCAAAGGCCATTCAGTTCAGCTTTTCATGCTATAGATGAGGAAACTGAGACTATGTGGATAAGTGATTTGTAGTAAGACTCAAAGATGGGACATGAACTCAGGCCTTGGGGCTCTAAAGTTGGGGCTCTGCCTTGTGGACCAGGAAGAGTTCCTAGAGAAGGCCAAGTTCCTAAACCAAGTCTTCTGAAGAGTGTCTGGAGCAATAAGAGAAGTTCTAGAACCAGTCAGAAGCCACAGCTGAGAAGCATCAAAGGACAGAGACATGATACGGAAGAGCAAAGCCAGCCTTAGAAAGAAATCTTTCAGGGCAGCTAGGTGGCACAATGAATAGAGCACGAGCCCTAAAGTCAGGAAGACCTGAGTTCAAATTTGGCCTCAGATACTTGATGCTTAACTAGCAAGTCACTTAACCCCAAATGCCTTGTCTTTCCCCCTCCAAAAAATAAAAAGGAAAGAAAGAAATCTTTCTAAAATGCCTTCCACACTGGTAGGAGTAGGCTTAAACTCAGGTCCCCGTTCGGGTTTGATGCTGTAACAAAATGAGTAGTTGTTATTGAATAGTTAACAACAAGTCATTGAATAGCTAACCAAAGTAGCCCAGCAAGGCTCTGCAACAAGGATCCAGCAGTTCTTAGCTTCTCTGACCATGGCCCCTCTCACGTCCATCTGGAGACAAGTTTGGCCATCAGGGCAGTTTTCATACTCTTCAGGTCTTCAGAAACACACCAAGTCAAGGGGCACCAACTCCACATGACGGAGCTTTGTTATGTCCTTAGACGACCAGGAAGCTGACAAGGGTGGCAAAGGCCATTCAAGTTCCTGTTGCTGCAGGGGAAAAACTAATGTCTATTGCAAGAAATAAAGGAACCCTGGTCCTACCACACATACCTGCCAGATTACTTAGTACTTGAATAATATATAATTTCATCTTTTTTCAAAGTGGAAGATTGGTATTAAAGGTAGTTAGGTGGCATAGTAGATAGATTGCCGGTCCTGGAACCAGGAAGATCTGAGTTCAAATTCAACTTAAGATATTTACTAGCTGTGTCAGCTGTGTGACCCTGGGCAAATCACTTAAACTGTTTGCCTCAGTGTCCTCATCTGTAAAACTGGGATAACAATAATACCTACCTCACAGGGGTATGGTTAGGATCAAATGAATAAAATATGTAAAGCTCTTCACAAACCATGAAGATACACATAAATATGAATATACTTACATATATAATATATACATGCAAGTAATAGAGATAGAAGTAGTAATTCTATAACTCCTGTTATGCCTTCACTCACAGCTATCACTTTTCAATGTTTCAGCTTCTTTAAGGTATAGCCCCCTCCTTTCTTCTAATCTAATTATTTATTATCTATGTAATATTTATATAACAGAGTTTGCTATATTTATGCCTATTTAACATCTAATCTATTGCAACAAAATTTGCTAAAAAGTACTAGATTTCACTTAATAAAGTCCATAGACTTTTCAGGAATTGTTTTTCTTAGCTTATTACCATTGCTTCCTAATTCCTCACCGGGACACATTGGGTTAAAGTTCTCTGAAGTCCGACCTCTGGATGAATGGGCGGTACTCACATGACATTTCTACCAAAGAATTATTAAAGACTCTGTTAAGAACTTCCTACTATTTTCTGTATTTACTAAAGGAAAAAAAAACAGAATATTTTTGTGCCTTTAGCCCTTCTTGGAGTGGCACAAGGCCTGATATTGCTTTTGGCAGAGAGGAATAAACATTATGCAACAGGGGAGTATGTGGGAAACCAGACTGCTTAATGGGAATAACATCTGGTGAATTATTATCACTGACAACCACCTCTCCTCCCTTATCTTCTGGGATGCTATTGTCTCCTTCACTTCATCTTACCTGTCCGACCTCAATGTCCTTTGCTGTACCAGAGGTATGCTGGTAAATATTAAAAAAATGACCCTGAATAAGTGGTTAACATTTTAAAGTTTAATCTATATCATTACCATTTTCTCCATTGCTTTCTTAAGTCTAAACAATTTTTAAAAAAAAACAATAAATCAAGTCCTGATTTGTAGCATTTGCTTATTTCTGAGATATAAATGCTCACACTGAAAATCTGACAGTCAGGTGAACTGATTGGAGCTGGCTCCATCATACTCCCGACTATGTATGTGTGTTCCCCAAGTCTCTGTCCTGGGCTCTATTCTCTTCCCTCTATACGCTACCTCTCTTGTGTCATTTCGTCTTCTCGTAAGTTTTATTGATGTGTTTCGTTTTTACAATACAAACATTTTTATAGTATTTCCATTTTGTGAGAGATCTCCTGTAAAAAAAAAAAAAAAAAGGAAAATGGTTAAGTATAATAGCCTGAAAATGCATGCAACATTTCTTATCTCTAACACTCCCCCACCTCTCTTTAAAAAAAGAACTAACAGAAATGTATTTTCTTACCCTCCCCTCTTCTGGGATGGGTGACCCCAGCTTCTGGGATAAGAACTCATTATTTGACAAAAACTCCTGGGAAAACTGGAAAACAGAATGGCAGAAACTAGGTGTAGACCAACACCTTACTGCATATACCAAGATAAAGTTAAAATGGGTAGATGAGCTAGACAAAAAGGGTGACCATAAACAGATTAGGAGAGCAAGGAATAGTTTGTCAGATCTATGGAGAAGGGAAGAATTTTTTTTTTTTACCAAATAAGAGATAGAGAACATTACAAAAGATAAAAAGGATAATTTTGATCATATTAAATTAAAAAGGGGTTGCACAAACAATACCATTGCAACCAAGATTAGAAGGAAATCAGAAAGCTAGGAAACAATTTTTATAGGCAGTGCTTCTGAGAAAGGATTCATTTCTCAAATATATAGAGAAGGGAGTCAAATTTATAAAAATAAAAGTCACTCCCCAATTGATAAATGGTCAAAGGATATGAACAGGCAACTTTCAGATGAAGAAATCAAAGCCGTCTATAGTTATGTGAAAAAAAAATGCTCCAAATCACTTTTGTTTAGAGAAATGTAGGTTAAAACTGTTATGGGTAAGGGAAATAGCGAGTATCAACAAAGTGACCACAGAGTCCAATCAAAAGTTTAAGGAGTTTTAATAGAAATTAATTTAGCCAGCTGTCGACTGTACCATGCCAATCTGAAGGGAGCAGCAGCCTGATCCAGAAATGCAGGGTCTTTTATACCATTTGGGGTTTCTAACAACATAATCAATATCCAAGTTGGTATCCAAGTGCAATCTGTAACTACAACTAAATTGGTATCCAGAAACAATCTGTAACCAAAACTAACTATCCAAGTGCAATCTGTAACTACAACTAAATTGGTATCCAGAAACTATCTGTAACCAAAACTAACTGCTATCCAGGTATAAGCAGTTACTCTTCTATAATTAATTGATTACTAGTTGACATTCAGGTACAGGAATCTATTCTTTATCTTCAGGGAACTGTGAAGTAGGAACCAGGAGCCAGGAGAGTGACTATGTGGTTGTGTGCAGGCTTAGTCACATAGCCGCTTCTAGTGATTGATTTGGCTCTGAGTTTACTAAGTTCTGCTTTGGATACGTTCACTGATTTCTTATTTCACAAAGTATTATTTAACTGTTTCCTGGCTAATCTCTTGAGTTCATAGCTTAACTAGTTCCTGGCCACTTCAAAACAACTCTCAGGTACAACCTCACACCTATTAGATTGACTAATATAACAGAAAAAGGAAAATGATAAATACTGGAGAGGATGTGGGAAAATTGGGACATTAATACATTGTTGGTAGAGTTGTGAACTGACCCAACCATTCTGGAGAGTCATTTGGAACTATGCCCAAAGGGCAACCAAACTATGCAAACCCTTTGATCCAGCAACACCACTATTAGGTCTATATCCCAAAGAAATCATTAGAAAAGCAAAAGGATTCACATTTTAAAAAAATTCTTTAGTAGTTCTCTTCATGGTGGCAAAGAATTGGACATTCTCAATTAGAGAATGGCTGAACAAGCTATGGTATGGGAATGTAATAGAATACTATTGTGCTATAAGAAATGATGAACAGGTGGATATCAGAAAAATCTGTGAAGACTTACAGGAACCAATGCAAAGCGAAGTAAGCAGAACCAGGAGAACATCATACGCAGTAATAGCAACACTGCGCAATGATCAACTAGGAATAACTTAGCTCTTCTCAGCAGTACAAAGATCCAAGATAATTCCAAAGGATTAATGATTTAAAAAAACTATGGAGTCTGAATATAGAAGGAAGCATACTATTTTCACTTTCTTTATCTTTTTTGTGATTTTTACTTTTTGGTTTGTTTTTTCTTTCACAATGTAACTAATAAGGCAATATGTTGTATATGATTGCACATATATAACCTATTTAAAATTTTTACCTTTTTAGGGTGGGGCAGAGAAGAAGATCTGGAATTCAATCTTTTTAAATGAATGTTAAAAATAATCTTTACATATAATTGGAGAAAATAAAATAATACTTTTAATGAAAAAATAGGAGGAGAAAAAAATTATCTATGTCTCCTTCACCTTAAATCCATCAACTCTCTATAATGAAAAGTACTTTTCATCCTCAGGTCCCTGAGAATCATGAAAGGTCATTTTACTGATCACAGTTCTTAAAGCTTTCAAAGTTGTTTTTAATGTCACTATTAGCATATAAATGATTCTCCTGTTTCTACTTATTTCATTCTTCATCAATTTATAAAACTCCTTAAAACTGTTCATTTTAAAAAATATTGATGTTATGATATGTTATTTTTCTGCTTCTACTTACTTCACTCTGAATCAGTTTGCATATCTTAACATGTCTTTTTAAAATCATTTATTTCCTCATTTCTTATGGCACAAAAGTTCTCCATTACAGTCATATACCACAATGTATTCAGCTATTCCCCTATTGATAGGCATCCCCTTAGTTTCTAGTTTTTTGTCACTACAAAAAGGGCTGCTATAAATATTGCTGTAAATGTAGGATTTTTTTCCCTCTTTGTTTGATCTCACTTGGGAATAAGCACAGAAGTGACATAGTTGGGTTATTTTATTTGAGTAAATTTTTGTTTCTAATTTTTTTAATTTTGAGTGTTTTGTTTAGCAATTTTTTTGTTTATAATTCCGAACTATTTTCCAGAACCATTCAGCCCACACACAGGTTCAGTAACATTGCATCAATGTACCAGTTTTCTACAGCCCACCAACATTTGCTGTTTTCTTTTTTTGTCACCTTTGCCACTCTGAAAGGTGTGAGGTGATTTTGTCTTCTCCTAAGGGTTCAGTGTGGATGACTTCCAAATTCACATAACCAACCCTACACTCTCTCCTGAATTCCAGCCCCACTTTTCCAACTGCATGCTCTAAATGACTACCCAGATGTCTCATCAACATTTCTAACTAAACATGTTTAAAAGAGAACTTATCATCTCCCACTTGCCCCACCAGCTTCCCCAAATCCTTCTTGCTTCTAGATTTCCTTGTTTCCATTGAGGACACCATCATCTTCTCCATAACTCAGATTCAAAACCTCAAAGTCATTCCTTGATTCTTCCCTCTTTTACATTACTCTTCCCTTTACCTCAAACCTTGTGTTCCATAAGCAACAGAAACATTATTTTTAAAGAAACAAGCAGCAACAAAATTGAGCATTATGTTTCTTTGAATTTACTTTTTCACTTATAAAGGCTTGTGCACTGACTGAATTTCTTTTTATTTATAATCATATTAAGTATATTTCTACATTAGTCTTGTTATGAAAGAAGAATCAGAACAAAAGGGGAAAATCACGAGAAAGAAAACAAAAAACAAAAAAAGTAAAAACAGTATGCTTCGATCTGCATTCAGACTCCATAGTTCTTGCTCTGGACATGGATAGCATTCTCCGTCATGAGTCTTTTGGAATCGTCTTGGATCAGTGTACTGCTGAGAAGAGCAGAGCTGATCATTGCACAGTGTTGCCATTACCATGTACAGTGTCTTCCTGCTTCTGCTCACTTCACTCAGCATCAGTTCATGTTAAGTCTTTCCAGGTTTTTCTGAAATCCTCCTGCTCATCATTTCTTATGCATTCCATTACATCCATGTACCACAACTTGTTCAGTCATTCCCCAAATGATGGGCACCCCCTCAATTTCCAATTCTTTGCCACCACAAAAAAGAGTTGCCATGAATATTTTTTTACATGTAGGCCCTTTTCCCTTTTTATGATCTCTTTGGAATACAGACCTAGTAGTGGCATTGCTCGATCAAAGGGTATGCAGTTGGCCCTTTGGGCGTGGTTCCAAATTGCTCTCTAGAATGGCTGGAAGACTGACTGAATTTCAATCAACTAATCCATCAGTAAACATTTATTAAATGCCTACTATGTACCAGGCCTAAGTTAAATATTTAGGTAGTACCTGATTAAGAGTAGAAGTGATTTTTCTCCCTCAAGATTATGATTTTCAGGGACAGCCAGGTGGTGCAGTAAATAAAGCACCGACCCTGGAGTCAGGAAAACCTGAGTTCAAATCCAGCCTCAGACACTTAACACAAAAACTAGCCATGTGATCTTGGGAAAGTCACTTAACCCCAACTGCCTTACCCTCCCCACTCCAAAAAGCAAAAAAAAAAAAATTATGATTTTCTTCCCCAGAAAAGCTCACACATCTCCCCACCTCTGACAGATCTCAGTCACTTTCCATGGCTAGCATTCTCCACTTCTAACACTTGAAGCTATGGGACTTTGGACAATTCAACCTCCTCTCTCTGTTTCCATATCTGCTCAATGGGGATACTATAATATTTCTATGAAGAATTGTGATAATAATAGCACTTTGTAAACTATAAAACACTATATAAATGTAATCTATTGTCATTATATAAATGTGACTTTTTCTACCTTCATGAAATATCACAGATTTTGGAGATTTTTTTATGGATTAAGGAGAGTTCCACTTTCTACATTTCTGGAACTTCTTTCTGTCTTCTCAGGATATTGAATCTTCTCAGTGAACATTTTTGTTCTGAATAACTTACCTTACTGGCACAGCATGGCAAAGGAGTTAAGATCACATAAATTAGCCACAGGGATACCTGGGTTTCAATACCCTGACACAAACTGGCCAGTATCCATATATGTAAAACTATGATTTAGAATTGGACCCTAGAGACCATTACATCCATTTGGCCACCTCCAAAAAGATTGTACAGTACGGTATAAACAACACCAACCCTCCTATCAGAGGTTGTTGTGGTTGAGTCATTTCAGTGGCATCTAGCTTTCCATGACCCCATCTGGGATTTTCTCGGCTAAGATACTGGAGTGGTTTGCCATTTCCTTCTCCAGCTCATTTTACAGATGAGGAAACTGAGGCAAACAGAGTTAAGTGACTTTCCTCAGGATCACACAGTTAGTTAAGTGTCTAAAAGTGGATTGGAAATTCTCCTGATTCCAGAGCTGGTACTCTGTCCACTGCACCACCTAGATGGCCCCAAATCAGAGAACCTGGGTTCAAAACCTACCTCTGATATTCAATACCTGTGTGACTCTGGGCAAGTTATTCAATCTCCCTAGATCTCAGTTTCCTCATTTATAAAATGAAAAGGTTGACTAGATTATCTTTAAGTTCTTTCTAGATCTAAATCTATGATCCTTTTAGTTGCCTGAACCAATGAATTAATTGTGTTACTTCTAATAAATACAATCACTTCTGGCCCCAACACTCCATACCACCATGACCACCAACAGATCATTACATTCATTCATTCCATGAATCATGATGCCAAGCATATCCTGCTAACATAACTCCAAGAATCAAAAATAAACAAGAACTACCCCGCCAAAAAAAGGAAGGTAGAAAACATCTGGTAAACTTTATGACCTCAATATGGACAATACACGTACCAGAAAATGTGAGTTGTATCAAGCAAAAAATACAGGCTAATTTACACATTGATATTATAATGAACAAGAGAGAGGGAAAGAGGGAGGGAGAGAGGGAAAGAGAGAGAGAGAAAGAGAGAGAGAGAGAGAGAGAGAGAGAGAGAGAGAGAGAGAGAGAGAACTGAAATACTAACTTTTTTATAAAGCTGAAAAGCCATTACTCAGTTCAGATTACAAGTCTTATTTTGGCTCAAACGTTTATTCCACTCTGGCACATAAATTACTAGCAAAACACTTTGGCAGCTTCATCTCAGATGAAAGCCAAATGGGACTTTTCTTAACAGAAGACAACACATATCTATTACCAAAGGATGAAAACATCAGTGACCCCTTCAAAATATAAGGCAGTTTACAAATACAAGGCATTCACTGCTTGCATCACTTTTTAAAAAACTTATAAACACACACACAAAACCCAACTCCTTGACTAAGGAACACAAAGGGGGTGGGCGGTGTAATGGTAATTAATTTGTTTGATGAGATGTTAAGTAGATCCTAGTAACCTAGTGTTAAGTGTAGAACTCTGTCCATTGGTGAAAAGGTGTGAATTCCCAGAACTCTGTCCATTGGTGAAAAGGTGTGAATTCCCCTGTGACTTGGAAGGATGCTATTGGCTGAGACACTCCCCTGTTTACTTGGGAGAAGGCCAGTGCTTATAAGGAAGAATTTTACAGAGACAGGACAGATCCTGGATTTGGTTCCTGAGTGGCTGACTGAAGATATGAACAGGATGGGACTTTGTTTGTTGGTGGCCTGGCTGATCCTTGAGTTCCAGGCAAGAGAAGTCCTGAAGGGTTTGAGGTGTGCTGAACCTTGTGAACTTCAGTGTGTGCCGGGGATTGCCGTGAAGACTGG
>JAQQSW010006462.1:0-13942 GCA_028646575.1 Pseudocheirus occidentalis | reverse complement strand
TTACCACCTTGTGGATTACTTTTATTTAGGGATTATTGATAAATTTTTACCAAGGAAATTGCTTATCTTAAGCCTTAAACTTTGAGTGTTAAATCATTCTAGACATGGAGTCATGACTGGCACAGCCCTATGGTTAACCAATCCAGTTGCACACTCTCCTTGCTCCTACATCTGATTCCTTTGCTGCTTTGTGCAATCACTTTTTATCCATTTCCTAATTACACCTTGGCTTACCAACATCATCTGTACTTTCTGCTGTACTCTTGAGTTACTGAACTGTGCTATGGAAAGTAAAACAATTGTGCCAGGTGGATCCACTAACAAAGTATATCTAAAAGTATAGTTAGGTAAAAATTGGGTCCCACTTTATATATATGACTATACTATAAAGTGAGCCCTAATTTTAAGTAAAATATTCTATATTTTCATAATATTTATAAATATAAATTTCTTTTTATATTTATAAAATTTATATAATTATATGCTATACCATATATAATTATATGTAATATCATATATATTATTATAAGCTGGGCCCTGTGTTTTATTCACTTCACTTTTTTTTCTCAAACTGCCTGATTCCTCCTCCTCCTCCTTCCCAGTAGAGTGCTTTGCCTTTTGCTTTACAGAGACCATTGAGAGTATTAGTCCTTATTCCCTCTTCTACACTATGCCCCACCCCATATTATTAATTTCTCCCAATTTCTCCGTGTTCTAGTCTCTAAGAAAGAGAGGGCCAAACCTTCTACTTCTATTCTCGATCCCATCCTTTCCTTCATATTCCACCTCACTGTGCAATGCCACTTTCTCTATGTCTACTACAATATCCTATTATATGTTAGAAGCAACTAGTTGGTGCAACAGATAGAGTATGGTCTTGAAGTCGTAAGAATACCCAAGTTCAGATTCAACCATAGGAATTTCCTAATACTTTGAACCTGGGCAAGTCATTTAACTCTTCTGTATGTTTTATTATCTGTCTCTTTGAATCTCTTCTTTCAAAATATAATTCAGTATAATTGAAATCTCTTTCTTTCTCTTTCTCTGTCTCTGTCATCTCTATGTCTCTGTCTCTCTGTATTTATATTTATCTGTGTACATGTTTTCCCCCTCCCCCATCATAAAATATAAACTCCTCGAAGGTAGAACACTCTTTTACTTTGATACCTCTATCCTTAGGACCTTGCAAAGTGTCTAGTATGTAGCAAATACCAAGTACAATCTTAAATCAATTGATTGTTATGATAGTAAACATTATTCCATTTGGCATAGCTGTAGTGCAAAGAACTCTGCATTTAGGATCAGACAAAGTATGTTTCACCCAGATTTCAGTTACAACTCTGCCACATCACACCTCTGTGGCATTAAGACTGACTGCTTCTTGGATATATATTACTTAATGTCTGTCAAATAAGAGGTTTGGATTATATGTTCTCTGAGATCCCTTTTCATTCTAGACTCTTATGATCCTACATTTATAATAGCTAGTATGTACATAGGACTTTAAGGTGTACAAAGTGGTTTGTTTTTTTCACAACAACCCTTATTTGAGATGGTTCACATTTGAACTTCATTTCACAGATAAAGAATGTGAAACTCAGAAAGTTTGGTGATTCGCTTGGGGGTCACACCACTAGAAAGTATGAGAAGTGGAATTCAAACCTAGGGTCAGTTTGTCCCACTAGAATATGCCTACAGTACATGATTATACCAAAATAACCTCAAATTAACACTTCCAAACCAAACCTATGCTCTCCCCTCTACCTCTGTCAGCACTTCCTCTGAAATTTCTTTCAATGGCATTGTCTCTCTTTCTACCAGTCACAAACACTTGTTGTTTTGGCATCATCTTTGACTCCTCCCTGTCTTTTATCACCATCCTTAACCCCCCTAACCCCACACCCAATGTCCAGAGATGTATTAAATTCTGTGAATTCTACTTCAATATCTTTCAGATATGTCCTTTGTGATTTCCATTTCCCCCATTCTAGCCTCATTTTCTCCGTTAACTTCATAAGGCACAGACATAGTCATGTCACTTGACAACTCAAAAAATCTTCAGCTAATCCCCATTGCCTAAAGATTGAAACACAAATTACATAGATAGTAATTTGAGTCTTTCTATAACATATATGCAACCTATCTTCCTAGCTGCTTTTTTCCACACCTTCCTTAAAGATACTCTAACTAAATCAGGTTATGCAAGATTCACTCCACAACTATGTTCCGTGTTTCATTGTAGCCTTACCTTTGTTGCTACTGAGCTACTAGCTCTGTTTGGAATATCAAAATTCTACCCATGTTCAAAGCAAACCCCAAATCCATCTTCTTCCATCATCAACCTCTCCAAAGTCACATGAGACCCCATATCCTCTGGACACCTACAGCACTGTATTTATAAGCATTACCACAATTCTGCCTCGTCTCAAGTGATTTTGTAGGTTTGTGGTAGTCTCCTTCCTAGCTTATGAACTCCTGGCCTGTAGGTGCTACATTTTACTCATTTTTATTTCTCCTGTAGCTTGTGGAATACTTAGAGGAGATAGTTTTGCAAATATTTATTGAAACAAAATGCACCATATCTTTATTGTAATATTTTATTTGAATGCCATTCTTAGTGGAACACAAGGGATAGGAAAATCAAATTCCTAAAACTAATTTTGCCTACTGGTGTTAATAACACTATCAGAATAACTTCAGTTAAATTATTATGTATTTTATAAAAGCTGAATTAGATTTTCATTTTGTTCTGCCTCAGGTTTCCAGTTTTAGCTAACACTTGGATACAGCTTTTCACTTGCCCTTCTAAAAAATAGTTTATTTGAAGTGAGTATAATGAAACTATAGCAGTATGTTCTAAATATTCTCTACAGAGCAGCAGTATGGCCCATCCTGTACCAATAGGTCTTATATTTGTACTAGCAATCAACTGTAGGTGAATTTGGATTGCTTAAGCTTCTATTTCTTTTCTTTTAACTCAAAGCCACCCTATGTTCTACCAGATATTAAACAAGTTAGCATGGAGAATTGAAGTGAATTTATTTCATCTTTTCTTCTTTTGGTGTATAATAAAAAGTAATCCCCAATATTAAAGAAGTCTCAAATTAACCAAAAATCCACTAAGTCTGTATAGGAGATTTGAAGTGAAATTATTAATAATGTTAACTTGCATTTGTCACACTGCATAGTCTGATTATCCTTTTTTTTTTAATCTCTTGACTTCAGATGCAATAACCGAACACAGTGTGCTGTGGTAGCAGGCCCTGATGTGTTTCCAGACCCATGTCCAGGAACCTACAAATATCTTGAAGTGCAGTATGAATGTGTCCCTTACAGTATGTATATTTCTGTACTTTTTTTTCCCCAAAAACCAAACATGATCAAATCTTTTTGTTATTGTTTTGTAGTATCTGGACAGATGTGCCACTTTGTTTAAGATGACGGTTAGATAATCAATGAAAAAAGTAAGAAAATACATTCACATAAAGTATGATGTAATCAAACTAATCCTTGAAAAATGCCTTTGGTAAGTTTCTACTTGGAGATCACATTCTTTTCCCTCATCTCAAGAAATGGAATATAGCCTTTATGTATCCTAAGAATTTAATTCTTTTTATTACATCCAGAAATATGAAAAACAGTGAATGCCCACTTTAAGATGTTTTTTGTTTATAATCATTTTAGTATGAAATAGCAAATATTTAGAGAGACAAGTTGAGAGGGGGTTATACCAGATTCTACCTACCTATCAGACCTTAATACATCACTCACCCATACAAACAAATAGAAAATGATGATGAAAGATACGCT
Source organism: Pseudocheirus occidentalis (assembly GCA_028646575.1). Taxonomy (NCBI): domain Eukaryota; kingdom Metazoa; phylum Chordata; class Mammalia; order Diprotodontia; family Pseudocheiridae; genus Pseudocheirus; species Pseudocheirus occidentalis. Next base: position 10,132 of record JAQQSW010006462.1, on the reverse strand, counting down.
CAGGGATTTAGTGGTGTACGAATTGCTAAAATGGGAGTTTTACCTTGATAGGGGAAAAAAAAAACTACATCTAAGTCTCTGAAGGTGTCAAATTTTGGAAGACTAGAAATATTTTCATTTAGAGAGTATTTCAGGGGGAAAAAGACTAAATGGCATATGTGAAGTAAAGCAATCTTCACAATTTTCATTTCATAGAAGTAGGATATTTGCATTGCCTCAGTCCTGTTGTCAGTTGTGGTATACATCAAACAATTGTCTTTTATTTGTTTTTGTCCTCAGGCATATTAAAGAACTAAAATTCTGACATGCAACAACTCTCCAGCTTTTCTATCCTGAAGAACCAAGTTTTTAAGTTTTTTTAAATGTTCTTGGTCTGAAATATTTATAGGTTATAGGATTTCTAAATGAGAATTAAGTCATGGAAACCTTTGTGAATATATTCAATATTCAGGTCAGCCCAGAGCTGTAAAACACCTGGGCTCATCCCCACCCCCAGATTTGTTTTTAGTCAGAAGACTATGAATATATCTGGGAAATAACAAGTTCAGCATCCCAAATGGAATGATAGGGGCATATCTCCTTCCTTGTTCATGCTGATTTCAACACCAGAACATTGATGGTGAGGAAATATGCTTATGGTTTTATCCAGGTGGGGTGTGGGGATTGTAAGGCCATTTGTTCATCAAGACCCATGTTGAAATTGAGGGAAGTAGGTGGCATAAGTAAAGCAATATTAGGGATTTCTTCTTTGAAGTACTTAATCTACTGTCTTTGAGCAATATTTTATGGAAAAGATTTAGAAACTAGAGTATTTATAGGAATTCAGTACATATGGACTTCATAGAAATGACACATGATTTAGGTCATTTCCTCTACAAATGTGTCAATAAAAATTTATATTGGTTTTGGTGGCCATACTTCAGTAGTGCTTTTTAAGCAATGAAAATTTATAATAAGTTTCACAACCATTGACATAATAGCTGGAATCCTTAATGATTTTTTTTAATGATTGGTAGATGGATTATTGCAAAAACCAGGTCAACACTGAGTACACAGTAGTGACAATCTCATAATGGAGATAAAAAAGGTTTTTTATGTTCTTGATATTTTATTTTTTATAAATAGTGTTAAGATATAAAAGTCAGAATAACTTTTTTCCTTACACTATTAAAAAAATAGAGAATTTCACAGTTGTCTCTTCAGTTCCTCTGAATCTCTTCAGACTGTTTTGTGATGATAGCTTATTTCAAAGTGTTCTGCCAAGCCTCCTTCTGAAATACCTTCTTCCTAAATCACTTTAATAAAGTGAAGCCTTGCTTGTACAGCTCTGTATAAACCTGTCTTCCCTCTAGACATTCTTCTAGGTAAAAGGATTATGGTTTACCACAGATTTCCTTTCTCTGTCACAAATTTTCCGAAATGGGAAATGCAGCATCTGGGCATCCTTTAGTAATAGGTTTCCTTTAATCCTACCAAAAAATATATATATATGCTGGTTGTCCTGCAAGGACACTCATGCTATAATAAAACATTAATCTGATTATTTCATTAGACAATAATCTCAAACTACTATGTCTAATGAAATAATTAGATTTGTCAGTTTAACTTCCAGGGTTTTAAATGATTAGTTCTGTACACTGTGATCCCATTTAAAATTATGTTTAAAAAATGAATATAAGGCATCTATATCCTACTGGGCATTTATTGAGTAACTTTTTCATGATTTTGTAGTGATAAAACTAGCCTAGAAGAAGCTGAAACCATAAAATAACTCATGGAAAATTCTTGAAAAGCAGGGGATATGGATTCTTGTCCTGGCTGTGCCATTTGTTAGCTGTCTGTCCTTCAGCACATCTCTTACCCTCTTTGTGAATCCATCTCCTTGTCTATTAAGTGATTTGGTAGGATTGTACGACTTCTAAGCTCCCTTCCATTGATAACATTTTATTATTATGTGAATGGTTCTTTTCTTAAAACAAATGATGTGTATGTTTCTAATTTTTAAAATTTTTGTCTGGGTGACTGTTATATTTTCTTCAAATCATTAAGTATTTCCTATTATTTAACACCTTTTATTTTTAACACAACAGGGTCTGTAGAGGTTAATGTATATTTTGAGAACACAAATGTCTTTTTGTTTTTAGCCCTTTGCAACTTGGTTTAAAGCTTCCTAGTAACTGATTACAAATTAGTGCATGACTTAGGTGAAAGGAATTTGCATTAATAACGTCTACTCCTGGCTACACACTGTGCTAAGTACTTTATAAATATCTCCTTGAATTTCACAACAACCCTACCAGATAGGAGCTATTATTCCCATTTAACAGTTGGGAAAGCCGAGGCAAACAGATGTTAAGTAACTTGCCTGTTATAGCTACCTTAAAGTCAGTCTTGCAATCTAGAAAGAAGCAAAGATTTTGCCACTGATTTGTGAAGCTGCTAAAAATCAAGGCAACAACCTATGTTCTTAAGGATATTTATCTAAGTATAGTTAATAATGCTGTAGGGAAAGAATTATGTCATGCTAACAGAATGCCTAACCTAGAATTTAGAATTAATAATACTAAATCACATCACTAGCAAAGTACAGACTTCTTTTTTTCACATCACAACTGTGAGAAAAGAGGTATAAATATTAGTAACCCTATTTTTTGCGACTTAGGAAACTGAGGTTCAGAAAGAAAGATCACAGATCCAAAGATAGAAGGAATTTAGTCAAGTCCCCTCATAGTATGGATAAGGAAACTGAGTCCAAAAATAGCAATTGACTAGTGTGTGGTCCCAGAATAAGTGTCTGAGCTGGATTTGAAATCAGCTTCCTAAGTACAAGACCATTGTTCTCAATTGTAGTGTCTTATTTCTCTGCTAGTAATGTGTGTGTGTGGGCGGGGGGGGGAATATGTTACAGCAGTATACAAGGTATCATTCAGCAAATATTAAGCCCCAACTATTAGCAGACACTAGGAATACATAAAAAAGTCAAAACATAGTTCATGCCCTAAAGGAGCTTACAGTCAAATTGGGGAGACAACATGGAAAAAAACATATATGAAGCAAACTATTTACAGGATAAATAGGAAGCAATAAAGGGAAGGAACTGGGAACAAGAAGGATGTTGTCTTCCATAGTAATAGGAAAGGTGGAGGGAAGATTTTAGGAGTAAATGTAATGAGTTCTGTTTTGAACATATTTAATTTAAAGTGTCTACTGGATTTTCAGTTTGAGATTTCAGAGAGGCAATTAGAGATGGGAGACGAGTTCAGCAGGGAGGTTAGGGCAAAAGAGATAGTTTTGAGAATCTTCATCATCGAGATGGTAATTAAATCCAGGGAGTGGATGAGATCAACAAATGAAGGATGATGAAGGGAGAAGAGAAGTGGGGCTGTAACAGAACCCTGAGGGATACCTATGGCTAGAGGGGCATGATCAGGAAGAGGATCCAGTAAAGATACAGCATATGGGTATATGAGTATATCTATACAGATAGATAGATAGATAGATAGATAGATAGATAGATAGAGAGATAGATAGAGAGATAGATAGAAAGACAGATATAGATATTCATATACATACCTGCATATACCTATGTGTATATATGTATACACACATGTGACTATATACATACATGTGACTATATACACACGTACTACTGTTGTCATTCAGTTGTTTCAGTCATGCCCAACTCTTTGTGACCCCATTTGGATATTTTTTTTGGCAAAGATACTAGAATGGTTTACCATTTCTTTCTCAAATTCACTTTTCAGATGAGGAAACTGAAGTAAACAAGGTTAAATGACTTGCCCAGGGTCACACAGCTACTAAGTATCTGATGGCAGAGTTGAACTGAGGAAGATGAGTTTTCCTGACTTCATGGCTGGCACACTATCCATTGTGCCACCTAGCTGCTCTACACATATACTGTATGCTGCCGTAATTATACACCAGATACTTACTATTTGATTCAGGGCAAATCATTTGGCCTCTGTCTCTCTCAGTTTACTCAACTGCAAAATGGGGATAGTAAGATAATAATATAATATAATAATAAAACCTCCTAGGGTTGTTTTATCAAATGAAATATTTGTGAAGCACTGAACATAGTAATTGGCACATAGGAGCTACAATTAATAAACTGTTCCCTTTTCTTTCCCTCCTTGCCCTTCTCTTCCCAACAAAATTTTTCCCCTTCGCATAACCCTTCCTTCTTTTTGCTCTCCCTCTCTATTGTACAACCATCATTTGTTCTCACCTTTTCAGAATCTGAAATGGTAGAAAAGGAAGGAAGGAGGTTAGATGCTGACTGTATTCAGTGAAAAGCACCATTTGTATGCTTCCCCTCTGCACTCAAATCTTTTCATACTTTATCTTAACAGTTAAGTTCATGTGAAGCCCCAAGACATTGCTGTAGCTCTTTTCCGTACCCCTCTCATTCATGCCTCTCCCACCTAGAAAGGATCCAAATTGGAAACCCCACATATTATGCCATCTCCATGTCCTTGGACTGCTCATGTCTTGTTCTCTCTTCTCTTTTAAAGCTGGGGATGATGGGCAAGGAGTACTGAAAGTATTCAGCACTGATTTCTGCTACACTAGAGAGAATAACAAAGCCTCCTTATAGGGATGAAAGAAGGTTATACATGCCATTTGGGGATCTTCTGTCTTTTTTCCTGTTAATAAAAGTGAAATAAAATAACCTCCAGCTAATTTCTATTAATCTAATAATTATGTATTCCAGATCAGGAAGTTTCCAGCATTTGTACCCTGAGCAGTTATATCTTTAACACCAAAAACACTGTATGATTTGCATGCATTTTAAATCATGCAGAAAGAAATTAATTTCTTTAAGTTCAATTATATTCAGAATGAAAAGAAAACAACAGAAAAAACATAATCAGAAAACAGATCAAGAAGATTTTCTTGACATGACAAAACAGCGGGTAAAGAGGATGGGTAATAAACAGGGAAGGTTGGAGACAAAGATGTAACATGTGCTTGGCTTCTCCAGAATCCTATTAATGAAATCAATGTTTCTTTGTCACATAGGGCAAGTCACGACCCTTTATTCTCAGTAACAGATGCCATAGTCTTTTTTTGCATTTTAGTACCATTCCAACCCCTGGCTTTCTCTGTCTCCTCCTTCCTGATTTCTTTATCTCCCACAGATTTCCCACAGAGCAGAGAAAACCCTAAACAGTCTTGTAATCTTGGCTAGAAAACTCAGCAAAAATTACAAATCCCCAAGAACTCACATAAGAGTCCTCTTGATCCTTCCTGTGAGGGAGGGGGGAAAGAAAGGGGCAGAGAGATACCTGGCCCTGAGTGCATGTTATACATACTGGGTTAGTACCATTCTTCTTCCCCACATCAAAGTTAGCTTATGGCACGTTGTATTCCTCTCAGTTTCCCTAATAGGGAAATTCAAGAATATAATTTACTTTAGGGATAACATGTTTTAGTGGAGAGAACAATGTAGTTGGAAGAAAAGGAGGTTGGTTCAAATACAAGCTTTTCTGTCTCTATGACCTAGAATAAATCATTTAATTTCTTCTGGGGTTTAGTTTTCTCATAGGTAAAATCAAAGAGTCAGACTAAATAATTCTTAAGGTTCCTTCTAGCTGTAAATCTTATGCTCTAGTACTGAAAACTATTTTATTTAAGAATTATTAGAATCATAGAATTTTGAAACTGAACTTTAGATGTATCCTTGCTTAAGCCCCTCATTTTATAGATAGGGAACTGGAGCTCAATGAGAGTAAATTATTGTCTGAGGATCTCATAAATGTAGTAAGTAATGGAGTCGGGATTTGAATTGATCTTTTTGGTCTTCAAATTCAGTGCTCTTTCTCCATATTAAAAATAGTGTGGTTAACTTAGGATAAGAATTTTATATTTTCATATATAGCTCCTCCAAGCACAAATTCCCTTTAAAGAATGAAAATCACAGGTTAAGGATCAACTTTGAAAATGAGTGATTCTCATGATTAAATCTTTTTATCATCCTTGATTCCCAGCACCCAAATTTATTATTTTCAGTTGAATAAATAAGAAATGAGTGCCACTAGTTTTTGTGACACACATTATTTAGTTATTTTTTCTTATGATCATAGATTTGACAAACTATTTCTAATGAATACTTCTGTCCTTAGTGCTATAAGAAGGGGAAGGCAAGTATTATTTATATAATGTTCCAGTATAATTGTCAACACACTGTACATTATATAACATACAATGTTGCACATTATTCAATATCTCTCTTACTCTCTTGGACACAGCATTGATGCAATGATAATGTATTTATTATAAGAAAAAAAATAAACAAAAAAGTAAAGTAAGTAATCTGATATAAAACAGTTTGTTGGTTTTTATATCCACAAAGATGGAAGATACTAAGGGTGATGGTGATAGCAAAATCTAATGAAGTTTTATTATACCAAAACAGGGCAGAAATGTCTTTTTAAAAAATCAAACCTACTCTAATGAGTTGTAAAGGTAGTAAATAGATGCAAAATTAAATAATGACACATTTGGGGATTTTCAGCACTAGTAGGAGGCCAAATAGAATATCTAGTATAGTGAAAATATCACTTCAGATAAAAGGAAGCTGAAGAAATGATTCTCAATTCTATCTCAGCTAATCAGAATCTGCCTGGCATTATACAAGTAACTTTACTTCTTTGCTAACTGAAAGGTGTGTTCTCTCAAATCCCAAGATTGGTGCCTAGATTCTACAATGACATTAAGACTGATAGTAGTAGAGAAAACAATGAGAATATTTTTGCTGAATGTACTTTAGTGATTCCAATTCTTTAAAGAGTCTTTGAAGATAATTGATTTAATCTTATTTTATTTTTTTGTGCTTTGTAAAATCAAAATCAATTGCTTTGTTTTTTATTTCCTTCCTTTATAATCCTCAAAATATCTTCTTGCTTCTAAGGGATCTGGTGCATTCTGGAGGCAGAATAATGAATATTTTTATCTTCCCCAGTTACACATTAGTTAGTTACACCATGATTGAGTTTGCCACCTTTTTGTTTCTCCATTATTCTTTTCTTGATGCTTGGTTCCCTCTTTGAGAGAATACTCTTCCCCCACCTCCATTCCCCTTAAGGCCTTACATAAATATCCAAAGATTAAACATCACTGTTTAAATATATACCCCATTCATTTTTTGCCTCCCATTTTCCTCTTATCCTCCACTTTCCGTCCTGAAATGGGAATTAAATCATGGCATCCTTTAATAACATTTCCTTTATTTGGCTTGGTTAAATGAAAGGTCTGTGTGTGGGGAGAAAACAATAAGAAAACTAACCACCCATTAAGAGTATTTTTCAGCAAAGAATCTTTACTTTGTATGCTGCTGACAAATTGTCTTTCTTCCAAGGCATACAATTTCACGCAAGTTGCAGCCAAGAAATCAGCTTGCTTTCAGTCAAGATCCAGTTTTCTCTTTCAGGTCTTTGTTTCTGACCCTTAAAAATACAAAGCACACGTTGCTTAAGTTTCTTCTTACTGTGGTTTCTCTGAAGGAAAAGGGGGGTGGGTGGGATACATGTTTTTCAAGAGCTAAGAAAAATGAGTGTTTAATTAAAACAGCCTTATATTACATGGTTTTACAGGCCTACTGACTATTTGTTGTTGAAACTCTGGATGGAGTATGGGCATAGCTATAAGAACTTTAGTTATATATGCCTAGACTGTATTAAGGTATCTTCAATACTAATATATATGTAAGTGGAGAACTGATAAATCATTACCACTTGAGGGTTCACCCCCCTGAAACTCACCTCCCTCCCTAGTGCCCTACAGATTTTGTAGAATTAGAAACCATTTAATATAATTTTGTTTTAATTTGGCACAATTGTGGAAAGAGATTTTTGTTTGTTCTGGTCTCTACCCTATCTTCAATAATGTTACGTTCAAAATGAAACATTAAAAAAATAAACAACAAAACTTTTAAATCCTCAAGCCTTCCAAAAAAATTCTACCACCCTAATGGCTTAGATAAGAGTAATTTATAATGCCAGACTAACTCTTCTTGAAGTTCCAAAAAAACATTTATACACTAAAGAAACTTTTGAACAAAAGGATAAACTTATAAATCTTTTAACCAATCAAATATCTATCAGCATATATAACTCATTTCAATTTGACAAACATTAAACACCGAGCTAGGCTAATATAAAGACAAACTAGAGAAAGGGACAAGGAGGCCCTTTGCCCTTGAATAATTTACCATCTAATAGAAGAGGTAAAACCTATTCATACAACTTGTTATATGCACCTAGAAACACAAACAAAATGCATTGAGAAGACTAAGGAGAGCAAGGTTTCATGGACACAGGTTGCATTAAAGAGTTGAGGAAAAGGCATAGCAGACAACATAAGAATTGAGTTTTGTGAAATTTTAACTTAACTAAATAATATACCTTAGTTAAATTTCCATTCAGGAAATTCTTTGTATCCTTTGTAGCACCCAGAGCTGAACATGGAAGACTCTAAAAAAAACTTTGCTCAATTGAATGAAATCAGGATCAGTTTCCTTTCTCTCCATCTTGAAATTTTTCTCCTGGCATAAGCAGGGTATGAGATCATGAAACTAGAAGGAATTAAGATTATCATTCTAAGTCATACTGATAAAGAAATGTATTTCTTTCTTTCCTTTGTATTTGTTCTCCTGCAAATAAACTTGTCTGTTAATAGTGTATTGGAAATGAACAAAGTAGAAAAGAAGAGTTAAGAACATATCTTTCTCTCTAGGAATTAGAATTTCTCAAATTATGGGATTCTAGGTTTGAAATTGATTTTATAGAGATCATTTTGGTACCAACTCGTTTTATAAATGAGGAAATTTTCACTAGAAAGGGTCAATAATTTGACAGCTCTACAGATAGTTAGTGTCAGAGTTAGCACAGGATAGCCTGTGTTTTGAGTCTTCAACCAGTGTTCTTTATGCAAGGCTTCTCCAGAGGTGATTTTCCATAGATTGAGGAAAGAGAAATGAAGAATAATAAACACATTGAACAATGAATGAAAAAGAATGAATAATGAACAGAATAATGAAAATATCCCTTAGTAAATAAAAACTCAAGAAAAATTGTTAAATTTAGGATAAAAGTAAAGGGAAAACTTCATTCTCAAGGTTATTCATTCAGTACACATGTAAGTAATCTAGGATATTACATGGAAAAATAAAACCTACCATCCTTCAAAATTTGAAACTGAACACTCAACTCTTGAATATTTGAAGATTTATCCATTTGGAGTAGGAAAATATTTAGGTGCTATCTAGTGCCACCATACCATTTTGTTGTTGTGGAAAAAGAGAACCAAACAGTTAAACAAATTGCCTGAGATCGTGCACATAGAAGAATAAGAATGGAAACTCAAACACTCTGACTTAAAATCCAAGACTCTGAGTCCATGCCACTACATTATACTTTGATTTGACTCTTAGAAGTGTGAAATTTTTCAGCACCTATGAAATGCAAAAAGAGCTTCATTTGCTAATGGAAAAAATACTAATTAACTTATTTAAATGTAAAATGAAGAGAACTCATGAATTTTCTAATTTTTCGTCTCCTCTGGGATTTAATCTTTTTTTTTTATTTCAGGTGGTAAAGGAGGTAGAAGGGTCTAGTTCTATATTACCATTGGCTTGGATAAATCCTGGAAATGAAATTTCTTTCAATCACTACTGAAGATTTTGAACTTATTTTGTAAATTAACATCTTAGATTTCTCTGGAACTAAAACATTAAATCTACAGACACACATGAGCACGCACATACACATACACATTACACATACACATGAGATTCTTGAACCCTTCAACCCAAATCTTCCTAAGTCCCATTCCTTGAATCACTATTTCCTGTCACTTCCTCTTTGGTCTTTCCCTGTGACTATTATCTATTAATAGTACTACTATCAACCAAAATCAAAGACCCTTCTTAAGGTAAGGTTCTACTGGAATGGCACAAAGGCTATCTATTCAAATAATTCATATTATTCATATCTTGAGAGTGATCTTTTCCTCTGTAGCATCTAATGAATAACCTACAACAAGTTGATAGATCACTGCCATGCACCAACAGATTCCCAACAGAATGCTACTGTGAACAGCTTTTAAGATG
>JAQQSW010006461.1:0-13943 GCA_028646575.1 Pseudocheirus occidentalis | reverse complement strand
CATGTTGGCCAGTCTATTAATTGCTTGGTTTTTTAGCTCTGTGGAACTCTGCTTCCTGGAGGGGAAAAGTTCTGTCCCAAATGGCTGGGGCCCTCACAGCTGCCGGAGCTATTAGTGGGATGCTGCAGCCGCCCCCCGCCCCCAGCTTTGGCTCACTGAAAGCACACCCCAGGACCACCACTCAAGACCTCGATCCAGATCCAGGCCGCTCAATGCAAGAGCCCTTGGCCCTGATCAATCGCCTCAGCCCCCCTGCTATCTTCAGGCCAAGGGCTCTGAAGCAGCCCAGTGGAGGCCGCTGCTGCTTTCAGCCATTCCTGGTGCTACAGCTGCCTCCCACTGCTTCCTTGCCCTGGGAGCAGTTTGGCTGGACCTGCTCTTCTTCTCCTGAGTTAGCAAAATCCACTGACCATTCTCTTAGCTTTTTTTTCTTCTGGCCTGATAAATGTGGTAACTGTGCCTCCAGTGCAGCAGATCTGCTCTCCTATTGACGGGGCTCCCCGCCTGATGCCCCAAGGCTTGACCTGGCTGGGGTTTTCTGCCGCGGCTCCCAGACTGCTGCGAAGAGCCCCACCTGCTGAGCTGCCTGTAGCAACAGATGTGCTTTCTGTCTTTTGGAGAGTTTTGGACCTTGAAAATCTGTGTAGAGTCCCATTTTATGAGTTTTTTAGCGTATTTGTGTGGGAGCTGCGGTGCTTTGCTGCTTCTACGCTGCCATCTTGGCTCTGCCCCCCCTGGAGTGCCTTCTGTACTTTAAATTGCCATATAAATGTGAGCCATTATTATCCAATAACCCAAATTGCAAAATGTTATGTAACACTTAGGAGCAGCTAGGTGGCTCAGTACATAGAGTGCCATGTCTAGAGAAAGGAAAAGTCATTTTCCTCAGTTCAACTCTGTCCTCTGACACTGAGTTCAAATCTGATCTCAGACACTGAATAAGTGTGTGACCCTGAGCAAATCACTTAACCCTGTTTGTCTCAGTTTTCTCATCTGTAAAATGAGTTGGAGAAAGAAATGGCAATCCATGCCTGTATCTCTGCCAAGAAAACCCCCAGTGGGTTCCCAAAGAGTTGGACATGACAGAAATGACTGAACATGTGGTGATTTAGTTATGAGGTAGCAGATTCACAGATTAAAATGAGAAATTCAAGAAACTGAAGACCTCTCATTTTATAGATAAGAAAGCTGAGATCAAGGCAGTTGAGCTGAGTTGCTGAAAGTCACACAGTTTGTGGGAGAATCTGAACTTATGTCTTCTCTTGGTCCAGTGCTTTTTCTGATACTCCCCCCCCCACTGTGAAGGAGAGAGATTGAAAGCCATCTCTCTAGTAAAGAGGGCTTTTAATGATTATGCAATACATAATCATACCTTGGAAGGGCCAAGGAAGAGAGATTAAAGATAAAGGACACTGAATAAGTGATTAAACCAACTTGTAAAGCATGTGTGAAAGAATTCTGATACAAGAATGAAGTTGAGTAAAGATCCAGAGAAGTTTGAAAATGTAACAGAGATGAGTCGAGGGAGCATAGATTGGATGGTATCAATTTTATTTTTCTACCGAGCAGGAGAAAAGGTTTGCTGAGAGCATTGATTAAAAAGTAAGCTTAGGCTTGATGAAGGTGGAAAAGCTTTGAAGAGATACTGTGAAATGTGCTACAGAATCAATAGAAGGATTTCTGAGAAATACGGAGGTTCCACCTGAGCTTAAAGCACATGCATTTAGAGAGAGCTCATTGGACAATTTCATGACTTTCATTAGTAGTTCAGTGACCTAAGGATGAAAGAGGAGAAAACACTGTGGCTTACCTCAGATTCAGGATTAGCTGGCCACGAGGAGGCTAAAACCAGATCAAATCAAAGACTTGAAAGTCCCTTCCAACTCTAAATCCAGTGGTTAATAGGGGAAGGGAATATAGAGTTTCCATGCAGAATTAAAAAGTATGAGGTACAGAAGACCATTTGTACCCTCTCACTAAGAACCTCACCTCATGAGAAAGGGGGCCATGCATTATGATTATTATGAGTTTACTCTTCTCTGGTCTACATTTCAAATCCCTTCATGTCCCCACCTCCATACTTTCCCCCTTTTTTCTACTGTGTGAGGAAGAGGTGACTCTTTTTGCCAAGGCCAGCCCTTCTCTTTATGCCCTTGATCCCATTCCCTCAAATAGTTTGCTCCTTTGGTCATCTCTACCTTTCACTGATGTTTAGTTTCTCTATTAACTGTCTTTTTCCTGTTAAAACATGCCACAGTCTTACTCATCTTTAAAAAAAAACACAAGGAGCAGCTAGGTGGTGCAGTGAATAGAGTACCAGCCCTGGGATCAGGAAGACCTGAGTTTAAATCTGGCCTCAGACACTTGACACACTAACTAGCCGTGTGACTTTGGGCAAGTCACTTAACCCCAGTTGCCCTCCAAAAAAGCAAAAAAAAAACCCCCAAAAAACTAACCAATCCAAAAAACAAACAAACAAAAAAACACAACACAACAAAAAATGCCCACTTGACTCTACCATCCCCTAAGGCAATCATCCTATCTTTCACCAGCCTTTCACAGCCAAACTCCTAGAAAAAAGCTGTCTGTATTCCTTACTTCTTAGTTACTTCTTGCAATCTAGTTTCTGATGCCTCAACTTAACTGAAACCATATTCTCCAAAGTCAGCAGTGACATCTTTATTGCTGAATTCAATGTAATTTTATTAATCTTCATTCTTCTTGACCTTCAACAGTGTTTGATCCTGCCTTTCACCTCTTTTTCCACTCTAATATTCTCTCCTCTATAAGTTTTCATATTTCTCTCTCCTGATTCTCTTCCTGTAGGATCATTATTCATGTATCCTAGGTATGTGCATGCTCCAGGGTTCTATCATAGACCTTCTCCTCTCTCTACACTTTCTCTAAGTGATCTCATCAGTTCCAAAGAACACAATTGCCATTTTTTAATGCCAATGCCCGAGATGTACATTTAGCTCTCATCACTTCCCTGCATTTCAATCACATATTACAATTGTTTACTGAACATCTAAGTGGGATGTTCCATGATATTTCAAACTCAGCATGCTTAAAACAGGACAGGTCATCTTCCTTACACCTGTGCCTCCTCCTAAGCTCCTTATTTTTGGTAAAGGCACTATCATCTATTAAGTCACTGAGGTTCATAACCTTGGAGTCATTTTTTACTCATTATTCTTGATTACCTACTTATTTCTTATATCCAATGAGTTTCCAAGCCTTGTTGATTCTACCATCACAGCATCTCTTTAATTGTTTCTCCATCACTTTGCCATCAGCTCAGTTCAGGCCCTCATCATCTTTCACCTAATTACATTAGTTTCCTACTTCATTTACATATCTCCAGACTCTTTCCTCTCCAATCCATCCTCCAAATAGCTGCAAAATAGATATTCCTAAAGTGTAGGACTGAGCATGTCACTCCTTTCCTCAAGAAGCTTTGGTAGCTCCTTACTATATCTAGGACAAAACACTAACTCTTATTTGACACTTAACATCTTTTGCAACCTGGCTCCAGCCTAAATTTCTAAGTTGATTATTATTCTATTTCACATATCTATCCATCTATCTATCTATCTATCTATCTATCTGTCTGTCTGTCTGTCTGTCTGTCTGTCTCTGTCTCTGTCTCTCTCTCATCAGCCAAACTGCCCTCCTTCTGGTAGGCTCCTTATTCACTTAATTTTTAAGTTTGTATCCCCAACACCTAACACATTTCCTGGTGCATAGCATGCAATTAATAATGATGATGATGATGATGATAATAATAATAAAATATTATTGAACTGAATTGAATTGATAGGTGAAAACTTCATTGAAATGACTGTGAGACCTATGCTAAATGTGAGGTCAATGAACCATATTAACAGAAATGACAACCTGAGAAAATAGGGAAGAATTATGGAGCCAAAGTACATGATGAAGGTAAAGAAAAGATTCAGGAGGAATGAGATAGTGGGAGAAAAAAACCCAATTGGGAACTCTCTATGGAAAATTTTTAGGCCATTTTGGGCACATATTTCAATAAATGAGATCTTTCATAATTTTAGTTACTGTGTATTATATGTAGTTGTGTTTCCTCATTTATCATTGCTACATTTTAAATTACACAATTTATTTTTAAAAAATTTCTTTTGCTCAAGATCTACCTGTTTAGTTCACTTCACTTATTTATTAAACCATTCATTTAACTAGTTAGTGCTAAATTTATGCAGGACACTAACAAAATTTTTTCAAAAGCTAAGGAACAGCATGTGACCACCTTTCATGTAGTAGCAACTTTGTGAGTTTCTCTAATAACTAAATTAACATCATATGAGATACCACTGTTGAATACAATGGGAGGTAATTTATAAAATTCTGTCAAACTATTCAACTTTAATTACTGTTATTATGTGATATATACTGGCTTTGTGACCTGGTATGTCATGTACTATTTGGGGCCCAGGTAATTCTCCAAAACTACAAAGAACAGAGAAGGTGCCAACCTGCCTTGGTAGAGAGAGTTCTCTCAGCCAAGAAATCTTTATACCAATGAAACCACGTCTAGTCCCTATCACTTATATGCCTACTACATGCAGGCACTGCACTAGATCCTGGCAAGATGGAGTCACAACTAAATATTCAATTTAAGAAACTTGTATTCTTTTGGAAATGGTGGTAGAGAAACACAATAGTATAGAAAATTAAAGGCAAAATTCTGCAAAAAAAAATTCCTGGAATGAAGGGAGGGTAAATTAGCAATTGGTGGGATCAGAGTAAGCTTCCCATAGGAAGCTGCACCTGAGATGTTTTTAAGGAAGCTAAGTATTCTATGAGGTGGAGATAAGAAGATAGTGAATTCTAGGCTGGAAGCAGCCTATGCTATTCAAACTAATGCGTTCAGTTAATATGTCATTAGTCTCTATTTTTACTGCTAAGAATGAACACAATATTAGGTATAACATCGTTACATTATATAACTTATTTTGATTATAATTCATGTACTTAAAAGGGATAATTTTCCTATAAATACTACTTCCTGATTCAGTTATGATTTTATGATTTCTTGGAGCAATTTTCTCTCTGGGGAGCAAAGCTTCATTATGAAAAGCAATGCCCAAAGTGGTTTTTGTCTATGAAAATCCAGTGTATTGGCACGTTTTCAATAGAACATTTAATTCTAGAAAGTCAGGCAAACCAGTAATAGCAAAAGAGTCATTGTTTGTCCTTTGTTCTTGAAGAGGACCATGGCATCAGGAAGGTGATGCCATAACTTGCAAGAGGATTGGATTTAAGTGAGGGGGAGCTGTGCAAAGTCACCAGCATTGCTTTTTCCTTCAGAGTCAACTGGGGCTAGTGGCAAGATACAGATCAGTACATCACCCTGAGATGGCCCAGGGTGCAGTGGTGGACCTTGGCTTTTTTAAGCTAAGGACTTTCCCAGTTCTCACCAACATATTGAAATATCTCTTTGTTCAATTCATTGCCATTCTGCAAAAATGGTCTAGTCTGACCAAAAGTTTGGTAAGATTCACTGTGGAACCATTATATCTCTGTATTAGTTAGAGACCCCTTCAGAAATCTCCACTGGCTTTCTACTTCCATTTTCTGTCCTGAATTTTTCTGAGTAGGAAAGACTAGATATGTGGTTATTAGTAATTGTAACTTGTTTTTGTGAAGTGGATTCCTATTGCCAAGATACTATAAACAGGTCACATAATATAATCATGAAAAAAAGCTAAATTGATTGCCAAAAACTATTTAAGTAAGCATATACCTGACAAAACCTAAAAAAGCTCAACATCTCTAGAGATTTAATGCTTTACATTCATAAAAGTACTAATTACTCCCTAAAACATATCAATCAGCTTGAAGAAAAATAGAATTTAAATCCATAAACTGCTTATGCTTACACCTATTTTCAGATGTTAATTTTTATGAAAAGTTGGTACACTTATTTTATTTGATAAATCATAGAGGATAGATGAACTGATG
Source organism: Pseudocheirus occidentalis (assembly GCA_028646575.1). Taxonomy (NCBI): domain Eukaryota; kingdom Metazoa; phylum Chordata; class Mammalia; order Diprotodontia; family Pseudocheiridae; genus Pseudocheirus; species Pseudocheirus occidentalis. The sequence goes on along the minus strand of JAQQSW010006461.1, from coordinate 7,949 downwards.
AAAAATTAGATAAAAGCCATAGTCATAAACTAACCAGCTAATTTATTAGAGCATACTCTATTTCCAAACAAACACCACAGTGAGCCGCATTATGACTTCTACATGAATTATAGTCAGTTATTATTACTGAAAAGAGTGCACTAAGTGGTTAAAAGCATCAAGATCTCTTTAATTCTGCTAGTTAGAATTTACACAATATCAACTGTTTATTAAAGACATGGCAAATTGCTGTACTTTGTAGACCACATGCTAAATTATGTATTCTAGAGTAATTTGCAATGTCTCTTTCATGATATTGATTTCCAAGAGAAAGCGTGAGTATGTGCTGAGTGAAATGGGGGAAGAATTCTAATAGAATTCAATTTAAAGAGAAATTTTCTTCTTTATGTTATTACATATAATTATGTTTTTTTTAACTTGCTGAGAAACCTCTTCCATGATCTTAATCTTTCAAAGTTAATACTAAAATAATTGTCATGGTTTTCTTAGAAGAAAAATGTTGCTGTCAAGTGAGAGGCAAGAATAAATACATCTTTACAGTAGAACATTACATGTGGAATTATTTTTCATATCATCAAAGATTAATTAAATTACTGAATACAGACTTATGACAGAATTTTGTAACTGTCCATTCTTGCGAAAATCTTAGTGCTTGGGGATGATACATTGGAGTGATACGTTCTTTATATTTTAATCATTATTATTATAACTATGATATTTGTCTTATTTTACTAGATTCGTGACATATCATAGACATACTGTGCTCATATTTCTCCCCCCAAAATGGTGAATTTAGCTTGACTCTTACTTGTAATGTAGATTCAAATTCTTTTCATCTCCAAGAGTAAAAAAAGTCCATTGTATCCAGCGTATTCTTAAATATATTAAATTGGATCTATCTATCTATCTATCTATCTATCTATCTATCTATCTATCTATCTATCTATCTATCCATCCATCCATCTATCTATCTATCTATCTATCTATCTATCTATCTATCTATCTATCTATCTATCCATCCATCCATCCATCCATCCATCTATCCATCCACCCACCCACCCACCCATCCATCCATCCATCCATCCATCCATCCATCCATGCATCAGTCCATCCATCCATCCATCCATCCATCCATCCAATCAGGATACAATTTCATTTAATTTCAGTAAAAAATGTTTTATTGTATTCATAAAAGCAAGACCTAGGTAAAGTGTTAAAGTAGAAGTTTGCTGTTGGGCTATTCTGTTTCTTTTTTTTCTCTTCCCTTCTCTATATTTATAATCATCTTTCTTAGAGGACAAATACAGTTCTCTAACTTAAATGTTCTTTTTGAAAAGGATTTATGGTCACTTGTTCATTAACATGGTGGATTAAGCCACATTACCTCTCCTAATGGTATTTGAGTGTCAATCCCTAGTCTTAAATTTGGAAGGAAGGCTTTGTTCTTTGTTAAATGAATTTCAGGTGTCTGTGAGCAGATTGATGAAGTATTATTTTGAAAAGTGAAGAAATATTTCCTAATATCTCTGAAATCACCTCTGTACAGGTATACTCAGTCACAGTATAAGGAAATTTTACATCCTGGTAATTAAAGACCCAGGAATGCTTAAATAGCAGCTTTCTCACCAACAATGTTTTCATTGTTAAAAAGTGGAGTTCTAAATGCATTTTTAGCCTCTACTTACAACAGGTAATTCATTATAGAAACACTTCCCCAAGTCTAGTGAACTTTTACTTGTTAAAATTTATTATATAAAATGTATAATATATAAAATTGTATCATCGATCAATAGAATCAATAAAGTTGCTTGATCTAAGATGCTTCTGGAATTATCATTTCATTGGCAAAAACTTGTCAACAAAATTGGTAATTTAGGTCTATATTTGAATGTTCAATTGTCTCAATTTTTATTGTAAAAGAAAAATTCACTTATCTTGTACATATATTTAACTTCACAATTATGCCTATTTCAGCTTTTTCTGAATGAAACATTTTTAATTCAAACAACCACTTCCTTTAAATTTAGAAACTCAATCAACTAGGATGGAATTTGCTTAAAAGAAATGTGGTTAATTGATCATTCTAGGATACATTAGTCTTTGTCCTGGCTAAAACTCAACAGCAGACTATTGGCAGTCTATCATTACAAATTATGATTCCAAAAAGAAACTTCTCTCATTACATTTGTTTTTTATAACTTAGTCCAACGTACCTTGGTTCATGGTAGTTGAGATAAGAATAATGTTCAAGCAGTTTCCATGTAATTCCATTATCATAAGAATAATGCAGTAAAACACCTTCTCCAGGCTGGTTAGGGGCTTTGCATGTACTCAAAACAGATTTGCTTCCTAGTCTTAAGGTAAACTGGAGAAACCTAAATAAAAATCAATTAATGTACATGAGCAAATATACCTAAGCATTTCAAAATATAATACTCATTATTGCTTTTAAAAAGACTTCTAGGCATGTTTAGATGAACTTCCCATGCTGCTTTGTGACTGATTTTTCCCTCCCTTTAATGCCAGTGTGGAATGTATGTACATATATATGTATATAGATGCAAATATGATATGTAATAGAAAAGAATGCATGTTTTATTTGCATTTATAAAAATATACTCGCACACACAAATGTGCGTATATGACATATACACATTTAAAGTGCCAATCACCACTGTATTGCATTATTTATTAGATTCTGGGGGAAGGGAAGACATGGAATGGATATAATCAGCCACCACAAGCTGTCAAATAAATAAAACTACATAAATAATTAATTAGCACTTGGCTCTGGCACACATTTTTTGATGCTAACATTTCATATTTTTCCATTTGGCTGGTAATAAATACCCTAAAGTCATTTGTTAAGCATGTGAATTACAAAAAAGGATGGATTAACCCCAAATTAACCTTTGTCTCCAATCTTAATTATGATTTAGAGAAAGGTTAAAGTGACATTTTATGGAAATAAGAGAAAATTTGAAAAATACATAGATCTGAAAATTAAATTAGTTATATCACTTTGTCATTCATTTCTTAGCTCACCTTGACTGTGAGCTGTCAAGAAAGGATGTAATGAGCTGACGCCTCCCATCTTTATTGAAAACCAATGCCTTTCCACTGGCTAAGACACCGCATCCAAAGCTAACTTCAGCACCACGGATAGAGTAAAAGTTGTGGTAAGAGGAGAGCCTGGAACTTCCAAAGCTTTCAGAGATGAACATTGGGAACGTTTGGGATGCCATTTCACAAGCTGGCCCTGAAAAGCCAGGGTCACACCTGTCAGAGAAATAAAAAAATTAAATATTTAAACCTTGTTGCTTTCAAATTTAATGTTTTGCTTTTCCAGAGATTTTTCTGAATCTACTTTGGCGAGAATAAAGTCAAGTATTTGATTGAATGGTAAGTGGAAATTATTAGCCTTTTGAGAGTTCTGAATCTGAAGAGTCGGCAGGGTCTGGATGATTGTCAATACCCCAACAGAATATATTCTTGGTGGAGCAGTGCTATAAAAAGGTTATGATTAAAACAATAATTCATTGTGCACCTTCAACAAATTCTACATAATTTTCCTACATATATATCTATGCATAGTCCTATCCTGAAGCGACTCAATAAAGGTGCAGTCTGCAAAATATGTAATTTGCTTCAAGGTGATGAATATTAAAACTACATAAATTCTATCAACAGGAGACTTCTTTCTGTGGTATATTGGGCAACAAATTGAAAGTTTGTAGATAATATTTTAAATCCAAGTGGTGTATTTTCAGCTAGGTAAAATGTAATGATTATGCTTTAATTTGAAAGGTATTTAGGAATTAAAATTATATAACTTGGGATTGAAAATATAATTGCATTCTCTTCTTTAGGTTCCCTGTTTTGACTATAAAATCCACAGAATACCAACAGTCTCACGGGAAAACACTAACTCCTAACCCATATGGATGTCTTTATCATAAATTAGGATTCCAGGTTGGTGAAGCTCCAAGAAAAAAAGTGCCACCACACACGTGTTTCTGGGCATGTTTTGTTTTTATATGAAATGACTTGGCACTTGAGCCAAACTTAAGAATCCATTGTCTTAAATGTACTTTTAGTTTAACAGTGGGAATGCCAAATATTTGAAGGGAATTATCTTTAAAGTGATAGGTGTGGTGCAGTAAACATATAATTGGCATGGTATTAAGAAGACCTGGGATAGAGTTCTGCCTCTTACACTTAAAGCTTTGTGACCTCTAGCATGTTACTGTACTTCATAGTGACCCAAGCAACTGTCTAATATTATAAGTTGCAGACTAGGGGCTAGTAGGCATTACTAAATTAAGTTTCTCACTGGCAATTCTCTAGTCCAGACCAATTGAAATCACAGGCTTTGTGATTTCAAAACAAAAAGCAACAATACCAACAAAACACCATTGAAGTATTTCTTATCCAGGAACTCATTTGCATATTTTTTTCTATTTGCTACTACCTTCTTTACGATTTTTTGGTATTTTTTTGCCTTTCCTACAAGAATGTTGAAATTTCAATATAATTCAGCTTATTACAGAATACAATTTGCAAGAAAGTAATTTTTTTTTGTCTTTTTGGAAGGGGGAAGGCAGAGCAATTGGGGTTAAGTGACTTGCCAAGGTCACACAGTAAGTGTTAAGTGTCTGAGGCCAGATTTGAACTCAGGTCCTTGTGACTCCAGGGCCAGTGCTCTGTTTACCACACCACCTAGCTGCCCCAGAAAGTAACTTTTTGTGGGATTCTGTTCAAGTTACTTATATATCCAAAAGGTATTTCAGAGTCAAAAGGAACTAAAAACTCCTTCAATAACTCAATCCTATGGCATGTGCGCAAAGGACGATACCACAGTTGGTCATCAGATTATGAGTAGTTTCCAATTAAACTATGAATATTTTGCCTGTACCTACATATTCTCTAACACCGCAAATGACAGACTATTTTTCCTGTAATTCAAGTTCCTTCATTATCTAACATTAACTTATCCTTACTTTCTCACCTCATATGACTGTCCCTCCCTAATCATGTACGCTACCATTCCAGTAAAATTTCTTATCTCTCTGCCTTTGCTCACACCATTCCCTATGCCTAGAATGTCCTTCCAAGCTTCACCTAGAATCGTTTCCCATTCAACTCAAATGCCACCTCTTCTATGCAATTTTTGGATGCCCTTAGTCATTTCTTACCTTCTTATTCAGACCTCACATGGAACCTTGAATTCACTCATTTCACAACACTCACTGTATATTATAACTGGATTCCATGTGTGCTTTAAAGTTTTCAAAGCATTTTATGAGTATAGGAATATTGGTCTTCATAACAATTCTGTTAAGGCAAGGATTATAGATATCCTCATTTTATAGATCAAGAAACTAGGGAGAGAGATTAAATAATTTCCCCATGTTTATGCAGTAAGGTCAAGGGTTGAATTTGAAACCAGAGGGCACGAAACCAGAGGGCACTTGACTCCAAATCCAGTAACCTTTTTAATATGCCATGCTGCCTCTAACTTTGTATTTTGCATTGTGTCAGTGCATTGTGGGTAGACATGGATCCTGCATTCTATTATATTTGTAGGTTACACAGTGCACACATCTTGTACACATCAGTTGGATAATAAATGCTCATTAAATAAATTACAGTAGCAGAATCATCTAACAGCATACCTGGATGATTGTGGTCATATATGTATGACTGACACCTTTGGCAGGCCATTTTTCCTTTACACTACAAATAGAGACCTGATGGAAGGGTGTTTAGGAATATTCCAGTGTATCCAAGGAAACTTAGCAATCGAGTATGAATTAATAGAATTGTATGTGATGAAATTTTATGTTAATGTGTCTTAGGCTTTGGAAGCCAGAGACAAAAATCTCAAACATGTTTATGACATTTCCTAGTCCTGGGACCTTGGGTGGGAAACTTAGTCTCTCCTGAGTCTTAGTTTCTTCATCTATGGCTGGTAATGCTTGGAATACCTACCTGATGGAGCTGGTCTTAGGGAAACATTTTGCAAAATCCAAAGAATTACATAATATGAATGATTAAATAGTGAGGACTTAAAATTACTACTCATATTTCTGTTTAAACAATTATTGTTAACACTGACATTTATTTTAATAAAATCTAACCAATGCTATATGGAAGTTTTTGAGGAAAATATTCATTGATGCTACTTTATGAATATTTTCTTGTAAATAGCACTTTCTAGTATATTGGATAAAACATTAAGTTTTAGACACAAAATATCTTTCAGGAATTGTGGAATAAAGAAAATATTAAATTGTTATTTTTTGTAACATTATAGGTAACTTAAAAGGAGAAAGGATTAACCATCCAATTAATCATTATAATCCCATGTGGGATATAAATGAAACTTGAGAAAATTATTCAATTAATCATGTCTAGATGTGAGAAATCTGCTTTTTTTTGCCAAGGCATTTATTTAAGATGAAATTTGGTGGAGATATTATGAAGCAAACTTTGCTTTTCTTCCTGAAAACCAATGATCATAGATTTAGCATTAGAAGGGAACTGAGATACCTTCAAATCCAGTCCTTTCATTTTACTGAAGAGGAAACTGAGGTTGAGAGAGGTGTAGTGATTTGACCAAGAGTCAGGATTCAAACCCAAGTCCTCAGCCTCAAATGTTAGCACTCTTTCCGTTAAACCCTGTTTATCTGCTCTGAAACTTTCTTCACATTTTTGTAATTTTTTGTATTCCTAAATATCCCATTTTAAATGGAACTCTTTTTGATTGGAAGCTGGATGGTTGAAAAGATTTTGAAATGTTGGCATAGTCCATTCATTCTCATAAATGTCATGTTTAAGGCATGCAATGATGCTCTTGAATGACCATAATGAATGTCCCTTAAATTGTTCTCATTTTTCTGATCTTATGTATAGGGAGGATGAGGCAAAGCAGGATGGATGATCAGACAGACAAAAATAGAAATGTATATAGGTCAAATACAAAACTTAGAAATTTAGCAAATTCTTGTTGAGCTTATGCATTGCATTAATACACAGTTGCACATGGCTTAAATATGATGTAATAGGTAAATTTGAGGCATGTAGATATTTCTCTTCAGTTCAAATACCAATATGGACCAGAGGAGACTATCCATTAAATTAGTAATGTGCTACTATTTAGATTATAATATCTCTGACACCAGAAGAAGGTGCTCAGCATGTTGGGCAGACCTCAGGAGATTTTCTGGAAGGGCTTATACAAGAGTCACACAGGTTGAGAAGTGATATAGAGGTTGCATTCTGCATTACTACAGGCAATACCACATTGATGAGATTATTGGTCAAAGGAAACATCAAAGGTTATATGGCAAATACAGAAGAACTTCATAAAGAAACCAGTATCACAACAAAATGCAAAAAACAAGAGCTAGGTAGCATAGTGGTTAGCTTTGTATTTGTATTAAGAAAGATCACAGTTTGGATCCTGCTTCATATGCTTACTAGCTGTGTGGGCACAATTCACTTAAACCTTCCTACCTCAGTCTCCTCACCTGTAAGATGAGGATAATAGGTACTATTTCCCAAGGTCACTATGAGGATAAAATAATGTATGTGAAATACATCACAGACTTTAAAGTACTATATAAATACTAGGTATTATTTGCTAATATATAGCATTTAAAGTATTCTCTCCTCTACTGTACTTTAGAATATTCTTTTAAAAATTCTAGATTTGGAAGGGTGGAGTCAAGACAGCAGTGTAGAAGCAGGAGAACTCCATGAGCTCACCCCATTACCACCTCAAATACCTATGAAATATGACTCTAAACAAATCCTAGAGCTCTAGAACCCACAAGAAGACAGAGAAACAAAGTTCCTGCTGAAAGCAGCCAGGCAGGCAGAAGGGAAGGGTTCATCACTCAAGCCACAGCTGGAGCTTTCAGGAGAGCAGATCACCAGCAGGTGTG
>JAQQSW010006460.1:0-13943 GCA_028646575.1 Pseudocheirus occidentalis | reverse complement strand
AATAAGATATAATATTGAGACTTTCCTTGTTCTGAAGATTGTATATAATACTGTGAATTATTGAAACTGTGAACATTGTACTGAATCTAGATTTGTAACGGAATAAACAGAGTGTTCACTAATACTGTGTAATCCAAATCTTAAAAGCTGTTCACAGTAGCATTCTTTTAGGAATCTATTGTTGATTGGCTTTACAAAAGTGCAGCTCAGGGTTGTGGTGCAATATAGAAACCCTGTCCTGTTCCATTAACCAAACAGGGTCCCTACACCCTCTGGCCAGAACATGACCCTAGCTTGTCCTGGGACTTTCCAGTTCCTCCCAGACCCCATGACCCACTACCCTTTTCTGGAAAGAGCTGACTACCACCTTCTTTTGAGGGACACCCCAGTCACAGGAAGATTGTACCCCTGTACCCTCACACCATATTCCAGAATTAGCCCTGAACTATAGAACTAACCAATGGCTGCTCTTTTTGCTTCTGTCATAATGGCTTTTGCTAGCACCCCTCCCTGACTGTGGTTTGTGGTTTTGACCTATGAAATCATGTTTATAAGGCCCAAAGATCACTGCCTGATTTGAATGTACACTCCAGGTAGCCGTGCCCTTGGTCAATAAATCCACACCCAAATTTATCTTGAAACCAGGTCTCCACTCACTCTTATTCTCTGCACAACAATACATACTTTACAAAATGGTTAGACTTTGACTTTCTGATGGACAGCAAGAAAGAACATTGCAAATGTAAAAGATAACCTGGGACTTTGAAATACTTTTCAACCATTAGAAAGCTGAACTGAAGTGTTCAAGGTAAAAGATGTTATAACAGAATGCCACAAATATGGTGACTGTAATGAAAGTGTTAGGTTTAATTAATGTAACCCTTCCAGATATGTTAGTAATAGTGTTGGCTTGATTATAAGTTCTCAGAGAAAACAAAAAGTTAAGGCAGAGGAGAAGTTAAGGGTCCAAGAAGAGAAGATCAGAAAATATTTCTTCTTCCCAGGTCTTTTTACTGATAGTCTTGTTTGGAGTATAGAACAGGATCAAGCTACCAAGACAAAAGGTATATTCTTCGTGCCTATGAGAGGCTTACATCTCACTGTATTAGAGGAAATTACATGTATGGAGATAAGTAAATATTAGGTAACTTGAGGGAGATAGCATTAACAGTAGTAGAGTAATGGAAGATTTTAACTGAATCTCAGATGTTACAGATTCAAAGATTTAGAAAAGAACTGAGAGACCATCACAAGGATGGAGGAAGCCTTATGAAAATGTGAATGTGAATGTGAATGATATGGAATGCTGAGCTTAGAGAACACTCAGCAGCCCTGAAATTTTATATATACATATCATATACATATATACACATGTATGTATGTATGTATTCATATAATCCCCCACAATATTTTCCCAGCCTGTCTCTCAATAGAGGAACCTGATCCTTTAATGCAAAAATAGAGGCTATTCTCCCTATGCTTTTCATCTGTATATTACATAACTTTTAATTTATCTTCATCATTACTGGTCCTTTTCTCCTTTCAATATGAGAGAGGAAAAAGAATATTTTTTTTCTAAAGTTACCCCTATACTTGAGTTCCAAGATTCACTTCCTCTTTGAAAATTTAACTCATTGATGATTCCTATATTCTAATAATTGAATATTTTCATTTTAACAGGCTTCTTCCCTTATGCCATTTCTCCTAAATATTTCCCCCTTCTATGCATCCTTATTACTTGGTGTATCAGCAAGCACCCTAGCATATCCAGGGTTGCTGCTAGCACAAGTTCTTAGATCTGATTTTCTAAATGAATACAAGTCAAGATGGGTTAACAATCTTACTTTAATCAAACATATACCATTTACCTAGTTCAGGGGGAAAAGTTAGCAGCCTGAACTCCAGAGAATAAACAGAATACAAATAAGTGACAAGCAGGAGTTACAAACAGACAGAGAAACAGATTAGTAGATGGGCTTCCAACCATCTGACCATTACCTAGTCAGTTACCAGAGAGGGAAGCACAAACATCTGGGTTTTCAAAGCCAGGGAGCTCAACGGCTTTCCAGAGTCTCATCTGGCCAAATCACACAACTCTTTCCAAAATAAGCCCCAAAGCAACAACTCACATGAGGGTGTATATAGCCTTCTCCTGGATCAGAGAATGTCACAACACTCTTGACCCATTGCCCATTCACAAAGTCATAAGGCGTGGGCATTCCTGAAGAACAAGCTTCCAGCCACACTCTCCATGTGACCACATTCAGCTTATTAAGGGGTGGAGTATATTTTCAAATTAGGGAATGTTCTCAGAGTCACTTAAGCCTATCAAGGTGCCTAGGGTCAGGGAAGATCTTCAGATTCATATTCTCATAAGACTTGCTGAACACAGAGCTCTGAATCCTGAATCCAGGGGCGATTTGTCCTTGAAGATGAGCAAATTTCCAGCCATTGTCATCCTTAACTTTTAGTTACTACATATTGAATTAATTATGCAATTTTGACTTTGTGCTTTCAACATATCTCTTCTACTTTTCTTGTTCTCTCTTTTCACATAGATATCACCATATTTCTGGACATTATGATATTTCACTTAGATTATTGCAATAGACTTATCTATTTAGATTCATTATCTCAAGGCTTTCCCCTCTCCAATGCATCCTCCACTCTTCTGTCAAAATGATTTTTTGTAGGATAGGCTTGAAAATACTATTCTCCAAACATTGGTGCCCTATTACCTCGAGTATCAAATATAAAATTCTTTATTTGGTGCTTAAAATCTTCCACATCGGCCCTCTCTTTCTTTTCTTTTCTTCTTGTATTTCCTTCCCTTTGTTCTTTCAGTAATCAAATCACAATGTTTTACTTGATGTACTTCATAAACTGCACTCCGTTCCTGAATCCATATCTTTGCAGTAGCTGTTCCTGACTTCTTTCAAAACTAAGCTCAAATCCATTCTAGAGGACATTTTTCACTGTTCCTTTTTCCTCTCAGCTGGTGTAACAATAATGCCATATTCACTATACCCATGGTGGTTATGAATATGCTGGTATAGCTGTGAATCACAAAATATAGCAAACTCTCCACATGGAGGGCAGAAGCAAAGCATTTTTTAAATACTGGAAAATGGAGTCCCAGAACCAGAAAGCCACGTCCAAGAACCAGAATGTCAAAGTCATTACAGTAGTCCCAAAATTGATAAAGATGGTTAATGCAGTGAATACCCACATTCCCAAGCCTTCACAATACAATAGACTCCCTCAAGCAGGGAACCTTCTCTTGCTCAGCCTGGTTCTTGGAAGTTCCCTGTAAAAGATGCAGAAGGATGGTCTCAGCAAAAAGTTCCCAGAAGGAGGTTCTTGGCAAAAGTTACAGTCTCCAGGTGCTCACTGGGAGAAGATCTGACTGTCCTGCTGTTTCTCTTCCTTGTATAAATTATAGCTCCTCCCTGTTCTATCCCTTACTGTTACATCTGCAACTTCCTCCCAAGGTGTTAACTACTTCTGTGTTAATTAAATAGCTTAAACAAGGTGTTAACTTGAAACAAGGTGCTAAGTACCTGTTACTTGCCAATACAAAGGGGCATGAAAGATCTTCAGATCCCATTAATATTACAGCTGGCTAACTTCTAAGGCTATGTTTTCTGCTATTATCTTCTATTTAGTGTGTATGTGTGTGTGTGTATGTATACATACATACTCACATATATGCATGGGTGTATGTATATATGTTTTATTTATGTCATACCTCTATAATTAAAATACAAATTCTTTGAGGATAGGTTTTTTTGCCTTTCTTTGTCTCTCTAACACTAAACAGTGTCAATACTTAGTAAGCACTTAACAAAATGGTTGCTGATTGATTGAAACATTAACTTTTCTATATCTTTGAAAACATTTCCTTTATTTTGAATCATCCTGTAAAGCTTTTGTCTTTTATCTCTCCTTTCCTTCATTGTTTAACTTCTAGAATTTATTTTCTTGGTTTGTTCACTGTGTACTTACTGTGCAGACCTCTTTAATCCCACTCCATATACCTCTGCAATCAGACTTCTGTTCCTATCATTCAAATGAAACTGCCATTTCAATCTTTTCCAGTGGATAAATTTGATAAATGTATTATGCCGCTTTTGACATTGTTATCCAAATACTCCTATTTGATATGTTGTTCTTTGAAAATAATTTTTGTTTCTTTGTTCTTCTACTTACCTATCTGATCACATCTTCTCAGGCACCCTTATTATTTTATCATCCATGACCCCTGAGTGTAGGCTCATCCCCCCAATCTCTCCTTGATGTCCTCATCTTTTCAATAGATTCACTTATAAACACCATGCAAATGTCTCAAATTTAGCAACTCAATTTAGTTTGTCTCCAAAACTCCCATTCGTCCTCACCAACTCTTTACTAGACATTTCAACATCTTTGAACTTACGTAATCTCAAAAGTAGCATGTCCCAAACTGAGCTCGTTATCTTCTCTCTCTCAAGATTCTTTTCCATCAGCTTTCTCTATACTTATTCACAGACACATCCTCCAAGTCACCCAAATTTATAACCTCAACTATCTATGATTCTTCTCAGTTACCAAGTTAGATCAATTTTGCTTTCACAAAATTTCTCATATTTGCTTCTTCTCCTCTGTCATCAACCTAATTCAGATCTTAAATACTACTTTCCTTAACTATAGCTATAGTCTGCTGTCTCATCTTTCTCCTCTAGCCATTTCTCTCTTCAGTCAATCCTGCACAAAACTGCAAAACTGATATTTATTCATGCATAAGCTTACAAATATTAAGTGCCTCCTTACTGTTTCCAGAATGAGATATGATACCTTTATCTTGACATTTAAGATACTACAGAATCTCATGCCAATTTACCTTGAAAACTTTTTTTTTCTTTTGCTATGCTTAAGTTTGTTTTAGGCTTAATTACAATAAGTGGTAGAAGGGTTGTATATCTGTATTGGAAGATAGTGCATCCTCACAAGGGAGCTCAATATATTGATAAAATCGTAGGTCCAAAATAGAAAAAAAAAGTGTCAGGTATGCTATTACATATTTTAAATGAATTTTTAATTTGTTTTCTTATTTACATCATTCATTTCCATGAAATTTTTGAATTACAAATTTTCTCCCCATCTTTCCCCTACCCCAACCCCAAAACAGCAATCCCACTGTTTAGACCCTCCCTCAATGTGCTATCTAGCTTTCTGGTAGGGCACGGAGGGTCTCCCTACCCCAGCACCTGTATATCTGAATTCCTAGTTGCACGTATTGCAGAGCTTTAAATTCTAGATCCTTTTGATTCCTCCCTTGTCACCTACCCCCACTGGAAGGACAAGCAATTCAATACAGGTGGTGCATGGGTAATTACACAGGACATCTTTATAGTGGACATATTGTGACAGTGATCATATGTCCCTTCTTCCTATCCCTTCCCCCTTGTTCTGTTCTCTACCCTGTCCCTGTCCCTTTACTGAAGTGTGAGCTTCCAGCATCCCTCCCCCAGACCCTGCCCTCCCCTCCATCATGCCGCCTCTCATCCCCATGCCCCCTGCTCTCCTGTGTGGCATGATGCCCATTTTAGAGTTTGTGCCATTCCTTCCTTAAGCCAAATTCAATGAGAGTAATTGTGAATGAAGTTGTAACAGTTATCCCTTGTCCCTTATATATGGGATGATTAAACCCATTTTGTCTCTCCCTGTCTCATTCCAGTCCTCTCCCACCTCAGGATTTCACCTTTTAAAATATCATCCCTTTGTATTCAATTGATCCTATGCCCTCTATATACACATATATACACATGCTCAGATATGTATTCATATGCATATATAGCCTCCTATATAGACATATGTGTAAGTATATATACACATATACACATTTGTATTCCCTATCCCTATCCTCATAATGAGAAAAGTTTCATAACTTACTATTATCGTTTTTCCATATTGACATGTAATTAGTTCAACTTTCATAAGTTACTTATGATTTCTTTCCCATGTTTATCTTCTCATGATTCTTGTGTCTGATTGTCAAATTTTCTGTTCAGTTCTGTTTTTTTCATTCCGAATGCTTGAAAGTCCTCCAACTCATAGAATGACCATATTTTCCCCTGAATTAATATGCTCAATTTTGCTGGGTAGTCAATTCTTGGTTTTAATCCCAGCTCCCTTGATCTTTGAAATATCATATTCCACGCCCTTTGATCCCTCAATGGAGAAGCTACCAGATCCTGGTTTATGCTAATAGTGCTTCCACAGTATTCAAATTATTTTCTCTTGGCAGCCTGTAATATTTTCTCCTTTAACTGGGTATTCTGGAACCTGGCATTAACATTTCTAGGAGTTTTCTTTTGGGGAACTCTTTGAAGGGGTAATGGGTGAATTCTTTCAAATTATATTGTGCCCTATTATTCTAAAACATTAGGGGAATTTTCTTTGAGGATTTCTTGAAGTATGCTTTCCAAGTTATTTTTTCGGTCATGGCTTTTAGGTAAAACAATAATTTTCAAATTGTCTCTTCTGGATCTTTTTCCAAGTCAGTGGTTCTTTCAAGGAGATATTTCACACTGCTTTCTATTTTTTCATTTGTTTGTATTTGTTTAATAGTATCTTGCTTTCCCATATAGTCATTAACTTCCACTTGCTCCACTCTAATTCTGAAGGAATTATTCTCTTCAGAATGCTTTTGAGATTCTTTTTCCATCTGGGAAATTCGACTTTTTAAGGCATTCTTCTCCTCATTGGCTTTCTGGGTCTCTTTTCCCATTTGAGTTAATCTGTTCTTTAAAGTGCTGTTTTCTTCAGTTAGTCTGTTGTCTCCCTTTTCATGATTTTCTTTTATCATTCTCATTTCTCTTCCCAATTTTTCCTCCACTTCTCTTGTTTTTTTTCAAAGTCCTTTTTGACTTGATCTACAGATTGTAGGCATTCTTCAAGCATCTTGGAAGCAATTGGTGTAGGAGTTCTGACTGTATTGTCTTCTTCCTTTTCCATGCTTTGATCCTTTTTGTCCACAAAAAGGATTCTAGAGTTTTACTGCTCTTATTATTTTGCTTCCTTTTCCTGAGGTTGGCCAGTCAATTAATTGGTTGGATTTTTGGCTTTGTGGAACTCTGCTTCAGGGGGAAAACTCTGTCTCAAATCACTTGTATTTTTATAGCTACCAGAGCTTTTATGGGGATGCTGCAGCCCCCACCAGCTTTGGCTTGTTGAAAGCACACCTTAGGAACATCACCCAAGACCACCATCCACATCCAGGCTACTCATTGCAAGAGCCCTTGGCCCTGATCAATTGTCTCAGTCCTCCTGGGGGGGTCCACAGGCCAGGAGCTCTGAAGCAGCCTGGTGGAGGACAGATCCTGCCCTTCCCCCCCCCTCATTGCCCTAGGGGCAGATCTGCCAAATTGCTTTTTCTCCCCCAAATTTAGCTTGAAAGCTTCACTTTCACTGACCTTTCTTTCTCTAATCCTTATTATACCTGACTTCATAGATGTGGAGTGTTGTGGCTAGCAAGTCTGGGCCTAGCTATCAGCTGAGTGTAATAAAGGGAGAGAGAGAGAGAGAGCTTCTAGCTGAATAAGAAATAGGGAGACAGGTGGGGATGTATTCCATAGTCTGTTTATTGTAGAGCCAAAGATACATGGAAGATACAAGGTTTATATACCCTTAGAAGAATGCAAGGAACCACCCTTGGTCTCCAGTCATTCTCTACCCCAGCCCAAAGCCAGTCATTCATTAAGCTCTTTATCATAGGACCATGTCCAGAGGCACAAATAGGGTGTTACAATCAAGACTGGCAAATTAACTCAGTACTTTCTTTAGATATTCATGAAACCAATGAGAGAATCCATCTGACAAGATTATACTTTCCTTGCATATCTGCCTAATGACCTTTGTAGAACTGGGGAGCTAATGTGGACAAGGACCCTGAAAGTCTTGGCCTACAACAGTGGAGATTGCTCTAGGTGCTGTAGATCTTCTCCCAGGGTAGACTCATGCTGTGTCTTGGTAGGCTCAGCTCCTCCCGACTACTCTGGGGCCTAGTCACAATTTCAGTTTGGTGCTGGGCTGGCCTCAGCTCCCAGCCTGCTGTAATCAGGCCCTCCTACCACGCTACCACACTACCTTCAGCAAAAGATGTGTTTTCTGTATTTTTGTGAGTTTGGGAGCCCTAGAATTTGTTTAGAGTTGTATTTTATGGGTATTTAGGGTGGCTGTGTGGGAGCTGCAGAACGTTGCTGCTTCTACACCACCATCTTGACTCTGCCCCCCTCTATTACATATTTTCATATAGTCACATATATTGGAATAAGTACTCACCCATGAAACCATTTTATGCTGATCAAATGTTATACTTTAGTTAATTTTCTTTGTTGCAGATTTCTTCAGTTTAGTGGGATAATTGATCTTGACTGTCTAGACATACAATATATGTATTAGTAGTGCATTAATCCTAAATTACCTTTCCATGTAAAACAAGTAAAATTAGTAACATTAAAATAATCCTTTAATGTGGATAAAGTCAGGACATAGTATAGGTAAAGACAATGTTGCGTGACATACTTAAGCAGATACCAGTGATCCCTTCCTTTTGCCAATTAATATTCACTGTTCTTGTCTCTTCTATATTAGGAAGATGATCTGTTATTTCAGCTCTTTACAGAAACAAATAATATGGAAAAATACTTTTTTTATACAATATGCTACTTCCATTGTTACTATTTTTAAAAAATGGGCATGATGTATGAGTCCTTTGACTTATTCTCTATTTGAGTCATTATTTAAAAGTGTCAGGATGACTAAAGTAAAAGACAGATATAGTGAGGAAAATTTAATGATATACAAAGAAGGATAAAAATAATAAACTTAGTATACAAAGAACTTGAAATTTTAAAAGGAACTTTAAAATGTAGTCCTGAGAAAAAATGAAACAATCATTTTTGACAGAGTATAATACTATTTTAAAACTTCAGTACTTTATTTTCCCCGTTACATATAAAACAATTCTTAGCATGTTTTTAAATCCTTTACTTCAAAATTCTCTGCCTTCCTCCAGCCCTACCTCCACTCACTCTGATAGAGAAAGCAGGCAATTTAATATAGGTTATACATGTGTAGTCATGCAAAACATATCCATAATAGTTGTGTTGTGAAAGAAAATATAGATGAAAACACTCAAGTAAAATAAAAAAGTATACTTCCATCTTTATTCAAACACCATCAGTTCTTTTTCTGGGGTTGTATAGCATTTTTCATAGTAAGTCCAGAATTTTCCTGGATTGTTGTACTGCCGTTAATAGCCAAGTCATTTAAAGTTGATCATCTTGCAATATTGCAGTTACTTAGTACAAAGTGTGTTTCACTTTGCATTAGCCCATGAAAGTCTTTCCAGGTTTTTATGAGAGTATCTTGCTTATCATTTTCAAGAGTTCAATAATATTCAATCATAATCACATACTATAATTTATTTAGTCACTTCCCAAGTAATTGGCATCGCATAAATTCTTAATTCATTGTACCCAGAAAAGAACTGATACACACACACATATGTATAAATAAGTCCTTTTCTTTTTTAGAACAGTTACCAATAAAGTGCCTTATATGTGTTAGTTATGGTTCTAAATGCTTTAGAAATTTCTCATTTTTTTCTCACATCAATCATGAGCAATAGGTGCTATTATTATCCACATTATACACTTGAAGAAACTTTGGAAGACAGAAGAAAAGTGACTTTCCCAGAAATGCAAACCCTCTAAGTGTCTGAGGCTGCTAAAGTTTTCCTGACTCCAGATGCAGCACTCTAACCACTGAACCACAGACATCTCTCAGAGGTTTTCACGATGGATGTGAACTAAGTCAACAGATTGATTGCCTTGGAGATGTAGTAGGCTTGGCTTTCATCTGTATTTTACTGGATTTTTGTTACTAATTTGCTGAAGCATATTTATTATATTAAAATTTCTTAATGAATGGATGTATGAATGAAAAATCATATATTAACAGATGGGAGAACCCAAAAATAGTGGAGGATGATATATTATTTTGTTCTTATAACTTATTGAGGTTTGACTAGATGTTCACCAAGCAAAAGCCTTAAGAAAGGAGAGAATGGAGTCACACATACACACACACACAACCACATGCACACACTCAAATGCTTAATGCAAAAAAGTATTTCCACAATTAATTTGTTCTAATAGGTAGACATTAAATACTTTGTGCTAGCATACTGAAGTTTATAAACTAACAAACAAACAAAAAGTTCCTCAAGGAGTAGAAAAATTTTCAAATAAAGTAATAATGTCCACAAAGCATAATAAATATGTGTGATCCTGAATGTGACTAAGAGTTCTGACAAAACAAGCATCTGAGAATTCAGAGGAGGGAAAGATGACTTCTTAGTAATTGGTAAAGAGAATCACTGATTAACTAATAATGCTGCCTAATTAGCCAGTCTAATATGTAAAGCACATGTCCATGAGGACAAGGCACCAAGGAAAGAAGTCAATTCACTCCTTGAAATTCTGCTTTTCTTCCCCCTTACTCTTGATATCTAAAATTAGGGAATTGAAATCCCAAAAACCTAGAGCAGAACCAGAAAAAAACAAATATTTTTGTTAAAGTAAATTTTTTATACTCTTGTTTGATTTTTGAAGCCAAAATTGTCATATTTTCTCTAGAAGTATTGAATTTATATTGGATGCTATTTCAGTCCCAATCTGCTCTTCGAGTTTAAACTTTTACCCTCGGTGAATAAAAGATGCTCATATGTGCAGCAATTACATTTTTTAAAAAAGTGAATATGTTCACAAGCAAATTAGCAGTTTTATAAGTTCGCTATAGTTTTTTAAAATGATATAATAGAAATTTAGAACACTCATGGTGTAGTTATAAGACAAATAGCTTCCAAGTAATTATGATACAGAATTCTTCAAAATTTTTTCCTTAAATAAACTGATGTGTAGTGTGGTAGAGAATAAATAAAATGACTTTGAAGTTAGAGGAACTGGGTTCAAATTTAGACTCAGGCAGTAACCACGTATGTTGTTTGGGTAACTCGTTTAACATCCCTAGACCTCTGTTTCATCTTCTGTGAAAATGAGGGAAATTAGACAAACTCTTAGGTCTTTTTTAGTTCTAGATCTATGACCCTATCCTTGAGTTCTTTTAATTGTCAGAAATCAAAGTTATAATCTTCATAGAGTACATTTTGTACTTTACTCCTTTACCTTGAGTACACTGAGACTTTTTCTTGAAGTAGGAACATTTTTTTTTTGGAAAAAAAGCTGTAATATCTCCTTTTGCTTTCCTTCCAAATCTTCTAGAAGTTTATTTTCTAGTAATATTTTGGAATTGTTTCCTATCTGTTGCCATATATTACTCTCATTAAACACATTCAGAGAGATAGGTTTCCTGCCTAATCACCATCCCCCAAAATATGCCATTAAGATTTGTTTTATATTTTAAAAGTATATACAAAACATTATTCCTTGTAAATGTCCTATTTAGTTACTCTATAATATTTCACATTAGTTGCTATGAGATTCAGGTTTTATAAGAGGTAAAAACAATAATAAGGTTACTGTAAACAGTTTGATTTTTCCCTCTGACATAGTGAATCAGAATTCATATAGATCACATAGATAGATTACCGATCACCTAGAGAGTGCTAAACACTGATTTCAGAGCCACTGAAGTGATTGTGAGTGTTAATAGTAGTCATTAAGCACAGTGCCTACCCTCAATATTATAATTTAACTTACAGGAAAGTTATGAAGATTAGCAAAGATATTACTCTATTTTATACTTATATATTTTCAAGTAATTACATACACCTACAGATATTTGAGTGAAATTAACATTGGGCAAAATGGAGAAAAGGGGATGTTTGTATAATTATTTTATAATATTTGCATTGAAGCTTCCTTCTGACCCAAAAGTCCCTGGGTATACTTTGAGAAATTGTCATTTCTCTGGCTCATTACTCATTCTGAGGTCATACAGTCATCTTGGCTTTTGTCTTGCCACTGGACTTACTTCAGTGACTAGAAGAGAGAGTGAGTCTGATTATTTCATTCAACTGCATCCCATTTATATCCAATTCACTGGCAAGTGAAGACATCACCCTGTGATGATCCTCTTTGAAAACAAAGGACAAAAACCAACACCAACACCAACATCTGGAAACCTCAACACGGACATATTTCAATATCTATATAAATTTATGTAGTTGCATATTTCCTTAACAAAAAATAATTTATCATGGTTCAAATGATAGAGTTCAATGTATAGGTTAATGGAAAGAGACAGGATTTACACATTATTTTATAAGTTTCCCACGAATAAGTCCTACTCACTCACCAAAAAACCACATGATATTAGAGATTTTCAAGAGTTGTATTCGATAGGACTAATAAAAGCACTGATCAGGCTTTGCTTATGCATGTAGGTGCTTTCTTCAATGATCTCTCTGTGTGACCATAGCATTTCTTATTCCCTGCTGTTTTTGCAATGCTTTTGTTTAAGCAATGACTCAGTCTCTTTTCACTTTCAACATTCTCTGTTGCTCTATTAACACTCTCATCAATTCTCAATGATTATCATCTTGTCTATAGACTAATTTGCTTTCCTCTTTAATCCATTCTTCTTTGGTTCTCCTCAGTTACTACTGCAACCACTGCTCCAAGTTCCTTTCTGGTCACTATTTTCCCAGATGGTTATAATTCCAGTCCTCCCATTGTCATCTTAGTCTAGCCATTCTTTTCAACTTTCAACTGATGACAATAGATACCATTTCCAAGACATCAGCTCCATAAACTAGTGATACATATAGGATTATTCTACAAGAATTTCTACAAGTCAAAATGTGTGTCATTATTACTTCTAGGCTTTCTCTCCTCTCTACACAGTCCTAACAGATTGATGCCTCAAATGAGTCATTTCTTTGGAAGTATAGGAAGTTTTCTCCTTGTATCACTCCTTCATCTACCTAAGGAGGGTTTGTTGTCATTTGCATCCTTTCTCCTCCAGCATTCAAGAGGTGTGCTACCCATTCACATCAGAATTTCTTACTAAGTCCATAGGTTTAGGGGAAGATCAATCCTCACTATTTTCCCCCTTTTTATCCTCTTGTTTTCCCTTGGATAAATTTCGCATAAAATATAAAAAAAAAATCACTGACATCATTCAGCTTTGGAAGCATGCACACTGAAGAGAAACATTTGTTGTCCTTGATGTACTTCTGGTACATGTACTATTGGACACTTTGAAAATGTTATATACAAAAGTACAAAAACATGAATGAAAGAAAATTTGTGGCATACATATTTTGGAAATTGAGAACCTTCACAGCAAGATGTCCTGTGTAGAAACTCTTTTCTAGCAAATACTTAAAGTTTCCAGTATAGGGTATTTTTGATTCATACCTACTTCAAGTTTTAATTACTAAATATCCAGGATTTTCAATGTAGAAATGTTCTATTCTGCATAATTCATAAGCTAAATTTTCATGTAAATTTAATTGCCAAAATCAGTATTCTATGTGATAAAGAGTAGAAGAAAAAGATATCCTGAATTTTAGATAAAAGCTTGGTGTGTATTATGACCAATTGGAATAGTTGTAGACTGTTTTGTTTACTGTTCTAATTTGATATAGAATGTATTTATTTTGAATTAATGTGAAACACCAACTTGTCACATTTTGACCATTTTTCAAAGTCTTATCTATTAAGAGCTCATATTTGCAAGTGTTTTAAGCAGTTTCTATTCTGACTTCATTATTTTTAAACCTGGCATTGAAAACAGTATTTTTTTTTCTTTTTAGGTAAGATAAAAGTGACATTTTAAGATAATGCTCTGAAATTATTTTCTAAGTTGTTGATATTTTTTTGCAGAGAACACAGTTAATTTTATGAAGATGAGAAAGACATTTGTTTTCATTT
>JAQQSW010006459.1:0-13944 GCA_028646575.1 Pseudocheirus occidentalis | reverse complement strand
ACTGAACGTAAACATTTTGCAAATTTTCAGTTACTAATTATTAGCTGATTATTTGGCTTGTGGATTATTAAGATTGCTTTCCTCTTTTCCTTCTTCATTATCCAACCTTTGGAGGCTTAAAAAGTGTGGGTACAAAAATTTAAAAATTAGGGGGTAGCCAGGTGGCACAGTGAATAGAGCACCAGCCCTGGAGTCAGGAGGACCTGAATTCAAATCCAGTATCAGACACTTAACACTTACCAGCTGTGTGACCTTAGGCAAGTCACTTAACCCCAATTGTCCTGCCTTCCCCCCTCCAAAAAGACCAAAAACAAATTTTTTTTAAGGTGGGTATTGTTGAGGTAAAAAGCTCTCACTCAACTTAGTTTTTCAACTTTTCTAGCTCTTGTAAAAGATGCGATGGAAGAAATCACCAAAATTATTTTCTAATATGAACTTTCTGGATTATTTATGAATGTCAGCAATTAATGGCCCTAAGTATGGATTATTGAAAAATTGGCTATATAATTTTTATCATGTATCCTAGAGTATTTTGATAAGCTATATGAATTCCTGGAAGACCGTATTTGTTATGTCAGCCTCGAAATGATCATTTACTAAGGGTGAGTCACAGTGTTTCAAATGAGTAATAAAAAAATGTTCATCTTTCAATAGTCTGTTTGGTTTTACTTGGAAGTAGGCCATGCTGAACAGAATTACTTTAAGCTTTTTAAACTTTTAAACTTGTTTGCAAGACTGGATGAATCTAATTATTAAGTCTTTGAAAGAAAAATGAAATGTCTAGCTATTTGGTGTTTTCTTGGGAAGTCATTTATTTAGGTTGCTATAAGCAGTAAGAAGGCCCCCTTCTCTCCAGCACATAAGCTGGGTTTCAGAATGCCTACTTAGTTTAGAAGTAGACTCAGTGCTATTCAATAGTTAGAGACTGGTTTTGGTCTTAGACTTCATTATTACCTGATCACTTTTATCCACTATAAATACAACCTTTCTTCCACTCCCCAAAATTTTTTTTCTCTTTTTGCTGTTCTCAAAACTTAATAAATATTTCAGGGTGTACAACACATATACTTCATTGTCTCCTAGAAAAGCTCAGTATTGTCAATTTAGGAATGAAACAAACGTCACTGTCCCCATCTTTTTTCTGTTTTAAAAAATTCAACTTTATTTTCTTTTCAGAACCAAATCACCTCCCTCTTGCTCCTTATCATTAACCTATCGAGAAAGCAAGAAAAGCAAAAGACGTTACACGTAGTCATGCCAAACAAATAACCACATTAGCCATGTCCAAAAAAAAGAGGAAGAAGGGGGGAAAAAGGAAAAAAGAGTAGGAAATCTATTTCAGTATGCTCTCTGACTCCACCGGTTCTCTGCTTGGAGGGGATAGCATTTTTTTAATCATGAGTCCTTTGGAAATGTGGCTGCTTATTGCATTGATCATTATTACCAAGTCTTTCAAAGTTGTTTCAGCATTTTTTCCCCTTGAGTGGTTGGTACTAAAGTTTAAAGCAAATGTTTTATGAAATAAAGTAGGAACAAATATATGAGGAGAAAATCATATCCAAGGCGTAATGCCCACAGATTCTCCATTATAGTCATGCCTAGCTAAGTGTTATTTTTTTTTTTTAAGATCCAGGTTTTACCAGATAGCTGAGCCTGGCGTGATAACACAGCCTGACAAAAATACTTATTTCTGTTCTTTCATCATTTTAAAAATACTCATTTTGGGGGAACATTTCTGCGATGTTCAGTTTTAGGCTAGAATATATTACTGGCTATTTACATTTAGCTAGGTTCTTTCTGTGATAAAATTAATTGATCTGATGCTTTTATTTTTTTCTGCTTTGAGATAAATTACAAGGAACATTAAAATAATGCAGGCTTACTTCAAAGATCAGTTTATTTTACTGCTGTTGTTTTTGAGGCAAATCCATTTATTTGTGAACTAACTAACCTTCAGTACAAGAGCTTCAATCTGGAACTCTCTGATGATATTTTCGCCGTGATGCATGGTGGGGCAGGGTTGGTAATGAAAGAGAAGTTGACTGGGCAGAGCAATCTGTGAAAAGTACTTGTGAACAGTCCCAGTAAAGTCTAGTTTCCTTTTATTTATCATAGGGATGTATCATACTTCTCCCATGTCCATGCCTTGTTATCCTGTTTGACTTTTGTCTGTGTCCTTTAATGTGCCCTCTGCTGGGACAGGGGAGTGGGGTGGGGGAGGAATGGGTCAGCCATTATGTTTTCTGGGTCTGTTATCTGGGTACCAATATGACCTATAATAGAAGATATGTATGGGAAGTAAAGGAGGTAGGCTAGTTATATAGAAAGAGTGAGGCTAACACATGGCTAGCCTGCATGCTGTTTTGGTCCTTTTTGCATGTAGTTCATAGTTAGCTATATCTCATACATGACATTTAAATCTCTCCATTTTCCTTTGAGTGATCCATAATTTTTATTCCTAATTTTTAATTTTCCTAATTTCCTAATCAAAATCCATAATTTTGATTATGGTATTCCATGGTCCTTAGCCATAAATCATCATTGGAAGAGTGTTGTTGAAAATACAGAATTTTGGGTGGCTAGGTAGCACAGTGAATAGAGCACAGGCCGTGGAGTAAGGAGGACCTGAGTTCAAATCCAGTATCAGACACTTAACACTTACTAGCCATGTGCCCTTGGGCAAGTCACTTAACCCCAATTGCCCTCCAAAAAGAAAATACAGAATTTTGTGTCAGAAAGAAGCTCAATATTGTTGAAAATACTGAAGACCTTTCTAAATGAAACAGCCTTCTCTTTTACTTTGATTTAACTCTCAGTTTACTTTGTCATCCATCTGAAGTCTATGTCCAAGATACAGCAATCAATGGACCAACTCAGGGGGGCTGTCTATCCAAATGCATAGCACCCTAAACAATGTGTATGTTTGATCTGTTTTATCAAATGATATTTTGCTATCAACAATAGAGTTTGTATTCTTCTACGTCTATAATTCAGTTGTCTGTTTGTAAAGATGTGTTCCGCTGTAGAAACCCTTTTCATAGTTGCATCAAAGGTGGTCCCAGTGTGTTTGCTGTTTTCGTGAAGATTTTATAGAGATGACAAAGTACACATAGTTTACCAATTTTTGATCTCTTTTTTCAGTTGTAATAATGTCCACATTTTATCCTAAGCTTTTGTGGTATTAAGAACCCTTGAAAGGGTGTCAAATCCATCACAGAACTCTTATATATGTCATTGGACTGATCTGGGTGCTCTATGGGTCTTTATTTCCCTCATTGCCATTTCTACTTCCTCATGGAGCACATTGGGGATTATGATATTAAAATTTAAATCCGATGGCTCCACTGAAATACAAAATGTAGCTTATTGTAGAAATCTTGATGATCTTTTTAAATTTTTCATCTGTGTTCTGTCTTCATTCCCGTACTATACATCTGATGTTGATGAAGCTGTCACAACTTGATGGTTTAAATTACTTCTAAGGCCATTTATAAGGCCTTTGTTATCAAGTAATACTCATTAACATAAGTACTTGAAACTTATGGTACTCAAGACGGTGCATCACTGACATAAGAAGGAAGGAACTGAATTTATAAGATCAAGTCCCTGAGTTCTGGCTGGGGTTATGTCCTCTTTTTTTCCACTTAATACCAATTTATAGTGAGTTTCAATGCAAGTCACACTATGTGGTTGTAATACATTGGTTAATTATGCATGAGGAAGGTTTTTAGACTTTTAAATTTTCTATTACTGATGTAAAGTTCTTAGGGATACAACTTGAAATTCTCTATTTGTCTTTTATATGCTTTAGATAATAAAGGGAATGTGCATGGTGCCACCAATCTTATTTTTATGAAACTCTTGGGCAGTATTTTACTATCAACATTTAGCTTGTTTGTAAGTAAGTAGAGAGCACTACTATAAACTTTCCCACGGCTTTTCAGCTGATATTTTAGACTTAAATAACTTTCATGCACTAAAATGAATTGTCTGTTTGTAGGGACATAATATTCTATGAAAAAAAGAAAACTAGAATTTTTTTCTAGGGTACTGTTTAGCTGAATAAATTCTGTTATTTCAATTTGTTCAGGTGTGAGTTAGTAAGGGTCTTACCTAGAATTGGTGATATTGGGAATGATCAGGAAGAATGAGAGAGAGACAAAATATGGAGGTTAAAGGAGACAGGACAAGCAGGAAACAGCTATGACACCCAGATTTTGAGTCTAGGTTTAAAAGGAGGGTGGTAGTATAGGCAGGAAGGGAGTCATAGCCTAGATTATGGTGTTTGAGTAAAGGATAGGTGTAGAAATGTTGGGGGTCTGGGGGGCAATGAGGTGTTTGGCCTTGAAGTGAAAAAACACTTAAGAAGGATTAGAAATTAATTACCAGCAAGTAACCATTTTATTGATCAGTTTCCTCCAAGTTTGGCCAGAGCTCACCTGTGTTTTGACATATGTATAAGAAAAATCCCTATAGGAAAGGATGATCAAACATCAAAATGTGTTATGGATTGATAATAATAAACAGTAAGACTCTCTGCCGTTCAATCATAGACATTTTTGAAAAAGAGCTAGTATCGTCTTAAGTTATTTTTAATCCAAATTCAGGTACAAAGAATGATTATTAGTAATAGTGCTATTGCTGCCTTTGTTCACAAAATCTCATTCATGGAGCAGCTAGGTGGCACAGTGAATAGAGCACTGGTCCTGGAGTCAGGAAGACCTGAATTCAAATCCAGCCTCTGACACGTGACACACTTACTAGCCATGTGACCTTGGGCAAGTCACTTAACCCCAATTGCCCTGCCTTCCCCCCTCCAAAAAAGAAAAAAAAGTCCCGTTCATTGTGAGTGTAGCAGACTTCAGGAATGACCTCCTCGTGTATGTAGGCTCATTATGGTGTATTCTTCATTCTCTATCAGCGGCTGGATCATTTCCTTACTCTCTGCTGTATTCCAAGGTAGTCAAAGGGCATGTTTTGATATGTGTTCCTAAATTAATTAAATTTATATTAATCACTTAGTTTTGAGTCCCCATCTCAGTTTATAAATAAAACAGAGAAGTCTGTTCCTAAAAACTTGTATCCTTCTCCTTTCCCCTTTCCTATTCTTGGTTAAATATGATTAAATAACTATTATTTTTGGCTATGCAACTTACTAACAGTGTATCAAAGAGCATAAAGACATTTAAATGTTTCAACGATATATGAATTATGAGAAAAATCACAGAGTCACTTCTAACCATCAACTGGAAGTAGAACCATAATTCTTCCTTTTCAGCTGTCTTGATGGCAGTTAAAAGTCTTCTTAGAATATCTTCTGCAGAAAACAAGAGTTAAATTTGGTTCTCTTCGGATTCTTTCTCCTTGACAATTAGCACACTCAATTTTTCAGGAAAAAGTTCTCTTAGTGCTTTTCCTCTGTGCCTCTCACAGTCTCTCAACAACAGTTAACTTTTTAAATGATAGATAAATTTCCTCTTCTCCTGATCCTTTGAAAAATTACAGTAGTTATTCTTAGTCACTATGGGAAGGGCCAATGAAGCTAGGGTTACATTAGTAGTTACAACAATAAGAAGTGTATTCTTTTTTAGCCAAAGTGGTTTCACAAATGTTTGGTGTGTGAGTAGTGTTCAAAAGTGATGCTTGCCTCCTACAATTGGCAAAATTCCCTTTGTATTGCTAACTTCTAGGGAAGTTCCCTTTGCATTGTAAATTTCTAGCTGTAAGCCAGTTGGCTAGTAGCCTTTAGGAGGAAAAAAATCACAATCTAAAAGAAATTTTAAGGAAACATTTTTTTTACAAAGTTGATTTTTTTCCTCCAGTTTTGCCTCTCTGTGCCATTTATTTATAAAACAAACCTGCTATACTTGATTCTTTTGACAGTTCATGTTGATAAGAAAGAAATCATCTGATGTAGTCTCGTAGTCTCATTGTCACTATTTCTAAGGAACAGAAACACAAATATGTTGGTTTGCCTTTGAACGGTAGCATAATTTGGATGATGATTACTCAGGCAAGTGAATTGGTGTAGGATACTGTGTTGGCTAACGGGCATTGCCAAAGTACAAAGAAGTTTGCAAAGATCTAATTCTTTTTTTTTTTTAAATCTAATTCTAGCATATTTACTTTTCTCTTAGAAATTTGAATTGTAGTCTACTGAAGTTCCAACAAGAATAATAGTGGTGACAGCAACAACAAAAATAATCCTGCTATTTTAAAAAAAATAAGTTACAAAGTCAGTCAACTCTAATTCTTCTTTTTATCTGAGTTTATTATTGAGCTTATTTTTCTATAAGGATCCTTTCTACTCAGCACTTGAACACACTAGGATAATCTTAATCTCTCTGAGTCTTCTTTAGATATTCTTTTACATTGAATGTATCTATTAAAATCTCATTTTCCTTACAATGTGATATTTTTCTTTTAAGTTCTAGTAGTCTTGATCTTGGGGTAGCCAAGTGGTGTGGTGGATATACCAGGCTGGAAAGGCTTATCTTCCTAAATTCAAATCTGACCTCAGATACTTACTAGCCGTGTGACCCTGGGGAAATCACTTAACTCTGTTTGCCTTGTTTTCCTCATCTGTAAAATGAGCTAGAAAAGGAAATGGTAAACTACTGTAGTATATTTGCTAAGAAAACCCCAAATGGGGTCATGAAGAGTAGTATACAACAACAATCAAATAAAATGACTGAACGCCTGTTGATCTTAATTCCTAATTCTTTGACCCGGGGTCATCTTCATTAGTTACAGTTATCGTTTGTACCTGAATAAAGTTTAAAATAGTCTCTCATTCAATCCTCATAACAAGCATGGGAGGTGTATACTGTTATTATCATCCCTGTTTTACGGAAAGGGAAACTGAGACAGGCATTAGTTACAATGACATACCGACGATCACATAGCTAATAAAGTCAGAGGCAGAATTTGAATTCAGGTCTTTTCTGACTGCAGGTGCAGCATTTTGTCCGTGGTGCCAGCTTGCTGCCTTTAGCACATATTAAGTGTTTCATGCTCTGAAAATGATTATTTCTGCATTCTTCTTTATGTTATTCAAAATGATAGGTAAGAAAAAAGTGGTACGAGAAGACTGAAAAAAATATTGAGCAGGTCAACAGAATGATGTAGTTTAATTAGTAAATAATTCAGCTTTCTGGAGTCTACTATTTTGACTACTATTTTAGGAAAGGTAACAATGGTTTTCATGCCATATCACGTTTCCCAACCATTTTTGGTATATGATGCAATTCTTTACTTCAGGCATCTCCCCAAGTCATTCCATGTTACATTCATGAATGCAAACATATGGGAGCTATCCTTCTAACTTCCTCTTTGGATCCCTTCTATCGCACTGGCCCCAAATTTGCAAATGGAAGGAAGAAGCCCTGGACAATATGATATGATAATAACATATAATATATGATAATTATATGCTATAATGTATCATAATATATTCAATACATAAATTATATATTCTATGAATAATAGCTATCATAACAGGAAATATTTATAGCGTCCTGATACTTTAATACTTCAGCAAATTGTTGCATCAGATTTGTCCTACTGCCTTATTTCCAGTTCTATTTTCTAGATGGAACTGGAGTTATAAAGAGAATAAGCTTTTCACTTTTCATATTCCTTTATTCTAGGACCTTCTTTACAAAATGAATTTAAATGTACTTTATAAAGTGTCTTCCTTTTTCTTCCAAATTACAGACAGTACAATAATTAAATCTCTTTGAGGAGATAGTTTTTTTGTATAATGCAGAAGCTCTTCATGTAATATTGCATAATTATAAAATTAAATCACTTATTTAAAGATAGCAACAGTAAGAAGTTATCCATTTCGTGGGCATCTGTAGTCAATCTACAGGTTGACCTACAGACTTCTCTTTTATTTAGCTTGACTGGTCCTTGGGCAAAAGAGATATATAGAATCTTGTTCTAGGCTCATATTTGAAGCTTTTTTAGCTTGGTAGAACTTACTGGTTGCAATATTGCGTACTGATGGACTCCCCTCCTTCACTGAGCTTAGAAACTGAGGGTCAGATATTCTCTATAAGCTGGATCTATGAAGCATATAATGTACTTTGTGTTCAGGGTCGAGAGTAGCTGGGGAACATTGAAAGGGCATTTGAACTAAGGACTGCTTCTTTCAGAGGTTAGGCATCTGGGGTTGCACATAACAGACTTGAAGGGGCACCAACCACAACACTGAAGTCAATTTGATATGCTGTTTCCTGGAACCTTTACTAACTGTTTGCTTCCACACTTTTCCCACATGTTACACAAGCAATTATATCCCAAGATTGGCCAGTTTGATGTCATTGTGTGAACTCTGCTCTGCTGAACCAATGTCACATAAATATCTTCTCTTTCATCTAAATGTGTGTGGAACTAGAGCCTCATAGATTGCTAATACTACAGAGCTTTCTGTCTCCTAGCATACATAACCTTCACCCCAAGATCACCCCCATGTTCCAGTGAAGCACTGCAGTGGAACTTTAAGAGAAACTTGACAGATTTGCCCTTCTTGCTCTCATCTAAGTCAGTATAATGTTGAAAAAGATAGAGTGCTTCAGGACATGAATAGAATACTCCCTCCAACAGTGGTCCATTAATCCATATTCTTTGGGTCTTTCAGACAGGCACAAATAACCTAATTATATTATCATTTAATTAACATTTATTAATATTACCCGAAAAGATATCATGAAAGAATTTTTGATGCCTTGGTGAAATCCAGAGATATTATATCAACAGAATCTTGCTAATCTGTCCATCTCATGACCTTATGAAAACTTTGGACATGAATTGTTCTTAGTGAATTCGTTGGCTCATAATGATCATCACGCTTTCCTTTCTACGTGCTCACAAAGTTCTCTAGCAGCTGTTGAATGTCACACAAGATTCAGCAGACACTTATATTAGAGGAAACCTAGTCATCATTAAATAAACAAATCAATAGATCATGATCAGAATAATTAAGAAAGAAATAATCTGCTTATTTGCTGATCGCTGCCAGACATCCGTTGGTTAGGATGTTTCCATTGATAAGCAAAGATTTCCTTAGTTTCTCCCATCAGAGAAAATAAGGAATTGTATAGTAGTTTTACAGAACAAAACAGTTTGGAAAGTGGCAAATGTGCTCCAGTTATAATGATGACAATAACTTACATCTACATAGTGCCTTAAGGTTGACAGAACACTTTTTACCCAATAATCCAGCGAGGTAGAAAGTAAAAACTTTATCTGTTTTATAGATGACCATGTCATAAACCCCCATTCAATAAACTCAAATGGCTCCCAGTCACCTTGAGGATCAGATACAAAATGATCTTTTTGGTATTCAAAGATCTTTATAAACTAGCTCCCTCCTACCTTTTCTCAGTATTCAAGAAACTAGGGTTTCCACAATGAATCACTGGTACAGAACTTCAATAGAGAAATCTGCTCAAAGAGAAATTTGAGAAAAATCATATTTTGCCTTTCTTATCAAAGAATTTATTTACTCTAAAACTGGTCACTACAGTAAAGTATATTTAAAAGCTAAGATCTTTTTAAAGACTGTGTAAGTTACTTAATGATTATGTTTGAGATTTTTAATATAATATTACCCACTACTGGTAATCCTGAGGGTAATGGGAGGAGGGAGAAGAGGGTCATTCTCACTTCTCCCCTTCCTCCCTCTTTGACGCTCTCTTCTTCCTCTTCTTTTCTTTCCTCTCTTCCTCCTTTTTCTGTCCCCTATTATAAATTTATCAGAATTGTTTTCCTAACTAGAGAATGAAGTGCTGCACTTGAAAATGATTAATGCTTTCCAGACAGTCTGAGAGAAATGCAATTCTGTATTAAAATACCAAAATCACTAAGAAGTTGTCTTACAAGGACACCTTGAACTGTATTGCAGCATTAGCCAATGAAATAATTGAAACACAAAGCAATTTTCTTAATTAAAAAGTGAAATTTGTATTTAGTTTATTAAAAGTACTTGAGGAAACGTGAAAATCTGTAGGAAAGTAATTTAGGTTTTGGAACCCTTATGTCAAAATGGCCTACTTCTTAATGACTTTGCGTTTTTTCTTCTTGAAAGCAGAAGGTCAATGAATGTAAGAAAGTTCAGCTGATTAGATGGTGCTCTATATGTTCATTATGATGTCATTTGGTGTTAGGATGGGAAGAGACCGTAACATGTTGAGTCACTGCCTTTGTCAAAGTCCATTCCCTGGTTGCTGTTATCTACAAATTTAATGAGGAGGAACGTTAGTCAATTATTCCATTTTAGTAATGAAAATTTTAAACACTACAGAACTAAGGAATGACCATTCATGTTTTTCCAGGCTCATTCTTAAACTTGCTGTTAAACTATTTGTTGAATACAAATTCTGTCCAGAGGTACAACTACCATTATTATTTTTTAGACCAGGGATTCTTAAACTGGTGTCCACGAACTTAAAAAGAAAATGTTATGATGACAATTTCAATATAGTTTGAATTCTTTATTCTATTATATTTTATAATTCTTTGTATAATTCTATGTATTTCATTTTATGCCTTGAAAAAAGAATATTCTAAGAAGGTGTCCATCAGTTTCACCAAGCTACCAGAGTGGTCTATGGCACAAATAAGGTCTAGACTGTGTTGCTCCAGTTTATTAATAAGCTAGGTATATAGGGAGCTAGCCTTCAGGAAATAAGATAGACTATATCTATAACTCTTTAGTTTATTAGAACTTTTCCTTTTTGTTGAAGGAGATTACATTAATCCGATAAGTGTTTGTTCATTATGAAGCACCCTTTTCCTATTTCCTCTAAGGTGTTTACAATTAATTATGTCACAAGTATTATAAATCTCTGATTTTAAAATAAGTTGATATTATGATGAATCCATCAAGAATGAAGAATCCGGTCTTCCCTATTGTCACAGAAATGCAGAATCTTAGAGCCAGATGAAGCCTCGGTCACCATCTTGTCCAACCTGACCAAGAATCCCTGCTACTATGTAACTGATAATTGAACACAGCTTTGGTTTCAGCACCTTTAATAAGGAGATCTCAGTAGAGCTACAGTCAGCATATGTGTGAGATCTGAAGTAGATGTGGAGTTTACAGCCTAGCTTGAGAGTTTAAAACAGTGTATACTGGTGATAAAAATGCCAAAATAAATCGTGTACCTTCTGATAAATGACAAATTTATCTACTCCAATGCCACCTAAACAACTTCTTACACTTGCTTTTTCTTCACACTTACAATGGACAGCTGAGGTTATTTTAAGTTACTTTACCTTTGCAAGGAAGGGAGACACCTTTCTTCAGTTTGAAGTCAAGTAATAATGAGTATCTGGAGTGGAATGCCAATCTAGAATTGTATTATTTGTGAGCACTGCAGAATTGATGCTTTTAAATTGTGGTGCTGGAGAAGACTTTTGAAACAGTCAAGAAGCCACATAAGTCAATACTTAAATTAATTCATGCTATTCACTGGAAAGTCAAATATTGAGGCTGAAGCTTAAATACTTCTCATAATGAGAAGAAGGAACTCATTGAAAAAGACCCTGATGTTGGGAAAGATGGTAGGCAAAAGAAAAATGGAATGGCAGGGGCGGCTAGGTGGCGCAGTGAATAGAGCACTGGTCCTGGAGTCAGGAGGATCTGAGTTCAAATCCGGCCTCAGACACTTAACACAAAAAACTAGCCGTGTGACCATGGGCAAGTCACTTAAACCTAACTGCCCTCCAAAAAGCAAAAAAAAAAAAAAAATGGAATGGCAGAGGATGAGATGGATAAATAGTATCATAGAAACAATGAACATGAATTTGGACAGAATTAAAGAGAGAGTGGAAGAGAGAAGGGTCTGGTGTGGTCTGGATTCATGGGATCACAAGGAGTCTTGACTGAACAACAAAATGTTACTGGTTTAGAGGGGACAATCGCTTTAGAACAAAGTCTATTCCTGGTCCTTTAAGGATGGAGGATAGATGGTAGTTTGTACTTAGCAATTGACTGCCCCCCACAAAATGCTAGTTGCACAAATAGTGAATGGCAGGGAAATCAATTTATTTAGCAAATCACAAACAGAAATTGGAGAAGTAAAACAGATTAGAATACCAAAAATACACAGAATGAATGAGCTCTCTGGAATGAGATCTTTCCAGAAACAGAGGTCCTGATCTCACCTGAGGGAACATTCCTCAAGGTTTCTAGGGAGGCAAGATGTAAATCAGGGGACATATTGAGTAATTGGCCTCTCCCATATGTGTGCCATTTCCCAGAGTCTTTCTCTTCTGCTATGTGTCTCTCCCAGAAGAGAGTCTGGTACAATGTAAGTTCTCTTAAAGAGAAAAAAAAGAATTTGTTTTCCAAAGCTCCCATACCAGCTACTCCTATCATATAGTCATGCGCTATTGTGTCCTCATTCTCCCCAACAATTAGAAGAATCTCTTGCAAAATGTCCGAGCCTTGGCTAGAAACCTAGGTTACGTTATAATCCCATGACTACCACTTAGTTCAAAATAGGCTGTGACTGAGGGTCAGTTTTTACCTCAGCAATAGTGAACACTGACTCTGTTAGACTTGGGACATCTATGTAGAGAACTTCTGAACACTAGTAGTAGAAGCCTTAGAAAGTACCATGGAGCATATTTACTTATTGCCCTACTGCTCTGACAGCCTAAGAAATCACTTCTGGAGGGAACTGGGGAGAGTCTTTTTAGGATATGCCTTTTAAAACAAAGTCAGTAAACAAGCATTTATTAAGTGCAAGCTTATTTCCAAGCACTGTGCTAAGTGCTGAGGATACAAAGAAAGTAAGAAGAGAGGAGAGGAAGTGAAGGCCATGAGGATAGATAGCTTTTTCATGGAGTTCAGCTGAGAAGGGTAGGAGGAATAGCTAGCATGGGTGGTAGGATCAAGAGGGTTCTTTTTTTAAGGATGAGTGGGATGATGATGTTTGTAGGTATCCCAGGAGTCAGTAGATAGGGATAGATTAAAGATTAGAGACAGAATAGGATAATATTGAATGAAATCTGGTAGGGAAAACTGGGTGGTATAGGATTGATGGGTTGACTTTGGCAAGGAGAAGGGCCATCTTTTCATCAGAAAACTGCAAGGGAGGAGTGAGTGATATCAGAGGGATGTGAGATGTAAACAAGGGGAGAAGAGGAAATTCTTAAGCAAATAGCTTCAGTCCTTTCTGTGATGTCTTAAGTCTTTGGAGGGTTTGGAGGGTGTGGTAGGGCTGTGCCAAGAAAGGTAGAGGAGAGATGAAAAGGTTTAGAACAGCCACCCTGCTGAGGACGGATAGAAGATTAATTAGCACAAAAATTACCTTGCTGTGGTTAAGATCCATTTAAGATTTTAAGTAAGTTTATAGTAGATTTAATCAGTACAGTTTCATAGCTTCCTCTAGTTTCATTCAGCCTAGTATTAATAGGATTAGATGGTTCAAATAGTCCAGGGTTAGAGATGGGCATTAGGCAAGAACAGGGGAATTGAAAGTTGAACTGGTCAAGATTTAGAAGGGAGAGAAGGGGGCAGCTAGGTGGCCCAGTGAATAGAGCACCAGCCCTGGAGTTAGGAGGACCTGAGTTCAATTCCAGCCTCAGACACTTAATACAAAAACTAGCCGTGTGACCTTGGGCAAGTCACTTAACCCCAATTGCCCTCCAAAAAAGGAGGGGGGGGAGAGAGAAAATATCCAGTGTAGGGGTAATGGCCTGGTAATATAATGAGGGGTGAGGGGTAACAATGTCTCAGTGACAGTGAAGAGCAAAATTTAGAAAAAAGATAGAATAATAAAAGATGATCAGATGAAGGAATTTCAGAGTTCATGAACATGGAATTGGAACATTTGTTGCTTGACAGCCAAGAGCATCAATTACCCTCATATAGATAAATGTTAAATTCTGAGTTGTTTTTTGAGAGCATTCATTTTTAATTTAAAATTT
>JAQQSW010006458.1:0-13944 GCA_028646575.1 Pseudocheirus occidentalis | reverse complement strand
GTAATTCTCCTGCTTATAAACACTGGCCTTTTCCCAAGTCAACATGGTTCAGGGGAGTGTCTCAGCCGATAGCATTCTTCCAAGTCACAGGGGAATTCACACCTTTCACAAATGGACAGAGTTCTATACTTAACACCAGGTTACTAGGATCTACTTAACATCTGATCAAACAAATTAATTACCATTACAATGATGCAAGAAAATCATGAAAAGGGAGTCAACAACCTGACTGAAGAAAACTGAAGAAAGCAACACTTTAAAAAATAGATTAACCCAAATGGAAAAAGACGCCCAAAAAGCCAATGAGGAGAAGAATATCTTAAAAAGTCAAATTTGCCAGATGGAAAAAGAATCTTAAAAGCATTCTGAAGAGAATAATTCCTTCAGAATTAGAGTGGAGCAAGTGGAAGCTAATGACTTTATGAGAAACCAAGATACTATTAAAGAGCTACAAATAAATGAAAAAATAGAAAGCAATGTGAAACATCCCTTTGAAAAAACTGCTGACCTGGAAAATAGATCCAGGAGAGACAATTTGAAAATTATTGGTCTACCTGAAACCCATGATCAAAAAAGCAAATTGGAAAGCATCCTTCCAGACATTCTCAAGGAAAATTGCCCTGATATTTTAGATTCAGAGGGCAAAATAGAACTTGAAAGAATTCACCAATCACCTCTTCAAAAAGATCCCCAAAAGAAAACTCCTAGAAATGTTATTGCCAGGTTTCAGAATCCCCAGTTAAAGGAGAAAATGTTACAGGCTGCCAAGAGAAAACAATTTGAACACTGTGGAAACACAATTAGGATAACCCAGGATCTGGCAGCTTCTACAGTGAGGGACCAAAGGGCCTGGAACATGATATTTCAAAGATCAGGGGCGCTAGGATTAAAACCAAGAATCAACTACCCAGCAAAATTGAGTATAATGTTCCAAGGGAAAATGTGGTCATTCAATGAGGTGGAGGACTTTTAAGCATTCTTGCTGAAAAAATGAGAACTGAACAGAAAATTTGACAAACACAAGAAGCATGAGAAGGTAAACATGGGAAAGAAATCATAAGGAACTTATCAAAGTTGAACTATTTGCATGCTAACATGGAAAAACGATAATAGTAACTTATGAAACTTTTCTTAGTATGAACATTGGTGAAGGGAATACAAATGTGTGTGTATATATACGTATATATATACACATATATATGGATACTTACACATATGTCTATATAGGAGGCTATATATGTGTATGAATACATATCTAAGCATGTGTGTATATGTGTACATAGAGGGTATAGGATCAATTCAATATGAAGGGATGATACTTTAAAAGGTGAAATTCTGAGGTGGGAGAAGACTAGAATGAGAGGAGACAGGGAGAGACAAAATGGGGTTAATCATCCCATATAGAAGAGGCAAGGGATAACTGTTACAACTTTATTTTCATTTACTCTCATTGATTTTGGCTTAGGGAAGGAATGACATAAAATCTAAACTGGGTATCATGCCACACAGGAGAGTAGGGGGCATGGGGTTGAGAGGCAGGATGACAGAGGGGAGGGCAGGGTCTGGGGGAGGGTTGCTGGAAGCACACACTTCAGTAAGGGCACAGGGACAGGGTAGAGAATAGAACAAGGGAGGGGGCAGGATAGGAAGGAGGGACATATGATCAGACTGTCACAATATGTCCACCGTGAAGATGTCCTCTGTAATTACACATGCACAGCCTGTATTGAATTGCTTGTCCTTCCAGTGGGGGTAGGTGACAAAGGAGGACCCAAAAGAATATAGAATTTAAAGCTCTGCAATAACTGCAACTAGGAATTAAGATATACAGGGACTGGGGTAGGGAGACCCTCCCTATCAGAAAGTCAGAGGGGTGTTGGAGGAGGGCACAAAAGAGAGCAGATCGGAGTAGGGGCTTTACAGTGGGATCACTGCTTTGGGGTTGGGGATTGGGGAAAGATGGGGGGAAAATTTGTAACTCAAAAATCTTATGAAAATGAATGATGTAAACAAGAAAACAAATAAAAATTTTAAAAAAGAAAGCAAAAAAACCCCAAACAATCAGATACTGAGGTGGTTTACCATCTCCTTCTCCAATTCATTTCCCAGATGAGAGAACTGAGGCAAATGAAGTGAAGTGACTTGTCCTGGATCACACAATTAGGAAGTATCTGAAACTAAATTTGAACTCAGGTCTTTCTGTTTCCAGCACCAGCCCTCTATCCACTGTGCCACCCACCAGGATATTTATATGGTTACTCTGCATTATAATATAGGCTCTTTGAGGGCAAAGAAGGTTTTTCCCCCTATTTCTTTGTATTCCCAGAACTTAGGACAATGCCTAGACCATAGTAATTGATTAATTAACATTTAATGAATGTAAGCACTCCTACTTAACATCAAAAGATCTTCTTCAAGATGAAAGAAATAAGTAAAAGTTCCATAAGAACACAAATATTTACAGAAGCTCTTTTTGTGGCAGCAGGAAACTGAGGGTACATTCATCAGCTAGGGAATGACTGAACAAAATATGGTATATGAACATGATGGAATACTATTGTGCTGTAAGAAATGATGAAGGGGGGGGAGTTGAGAGAAACCAAGGAAGATTGGCCTGCATTGATGCAGAAAGAAGTTAGCAGAACCAAAAGAAAGATTTATATAATATTTCAAAGACAACCAAGTCTGAAAGAAGCAACTGATCAGCACAATGACCAAGTACAAGCCCAAAGGACCCATGGTGAAACACGTTGTCCAGCTCCAAACAGAGGTCTGAGGGATTCAGGGCATATGGAAGCAGATCCTCTTTTCCCTTCTTTCCTTTTTTTTCTTTTTTGTTAGGATACAGCAACTGAGGTAATTCAGATTTTGTGATTTTATATATACATATATATATATACACACACACACACATATATATACATATATAGTACATACATATTTAATGAATATATAATATTATATATTTTATATATATGTAATCAACCTTATATATATATATGTAATGAACTTTGTTTTTCTCGCCTTCTCAATGGGTAGCAGAGGAAGAAGAGGAAAATCTGGAACTGAAAATAAAATTGAAAAAAAAAACTTCTCCAACTTATTGGTTATACTTTGTTGATTGCAAAAAATGTATGATGAGCCAAAGCTCCCATGGATTCTGTAACATTCCTCAATGCATTTGTATGTTTTCAATCACAGCAGCATCTCGGTACATCTGAAGATTCAGGATCCATAGATGTGTGAGACATGTTATTCATTCAGTCTCCAGAAGGGTTGTTTGCCAATTCATTTCACAGAGCTATGTGATCTATATTGTTGGAACTATGCGAAGGTCCAAATGGCAAAGCTTGGGATGCATAGGGATTCATGGACTCCTTTGTAATAACTCTGTGGCACCATAGGAATCCACAACCCATGGTTTGGGAACGACTGTGGTCAAGACATGTGAGCTGCTGTTTTTATGACAACAGCACCAGCTGGATTTGTTTGCCTCTTTACGGGAGAGAAGAATCTGAGAGCAGCCTTGGGGAAACACAGCCATGTGTCGCTGGAGACCCATGAGTATGACTACTGTCCCAGGAATGAAAGTTTGATTTAGATTAATTAAGTGACTTGCATATGGACACAGCTAATAAGGGGTAAGTGGGAATCGAACCCAGGTCTTTCTGGAAGAGTTGTTGTTTCTTTTACATTGTTCATTGTTGTCTCTCTTCCTATTATCATTATTTCCTTTGTGCTAAGCACAAAAGTCCCTGACTCCATGCTCTATTGATGGCATCTGGGGAAAAAATGGTGGCACAGAAGCATAGAATCCTAGAATTTGAGAGCCGTGAGGGACTCATCAGCCACAGAACCCAAAAAATATGCCCCCGCCTCTGAAAAGCATCCCCAGTACTTCCTATGTGACCAGCTGCCTTTCAGTCTTTGATTAAAGACCTACAGTGAAGAGAATGGTCCACTGAGGAAGCCTGCTCCTGTTCCTTTTTTTTTAACAGTTAGGAAGTTTTGTTTTATTTGTCTTAATATTGTCTTAATTTATATTGGAGACTACTTCCTTATCCCTGTTGCTTCTGGTTCTTCCTTCTGGTGGTTAGTGGTGAGCAAAGGATCCCATGGGCTTTCTGGGAACATCACACAAGTCATTGGTTTGAGGTTAAGTCCAATGGGCTGTCCAAACACAGCATCCTGTGGAAGCCAAGCTTGCGGATGTCGCTTTCTTTTCACCACATTCCTTGCCATGAGGATGTGCCCTTTCCAGTCCTATGCTGAGCCAGGGTGTCTTCCAGGGCCTTCCCCATTGTGATCCCCTTCCAGTAGTCAGCCTCAGTCCGAAAGCCAGGCGGGATTGGGAGCAGAAGCCAGAGCTCTGTGTTTAGATCCATTTCAGTTCTGGCCCCCAAAATACAAACCAGCATCAACAGTGTGCAATTACAGCGTTAACATGTTCTATTTCAAGGCTAAGCTAAACAGTGGAGCAAATTGGATGAGGACTCATGTTTGTTTAACTCCAATGCATCTGAGATCCTTATCAGGCTGAGGCCCAGGGAGCTTGCCTGCAATTTCCCTCCAGCCCGGGAGCAGAGAGCACCCATTACTCAAAGTGACCCTTTGAAAGAGAAGGAGGAGGAGGAGGGAAGAGAGGAGGTGAGAAGGGGGAGAAAAGAGGGAGAAGGGGGAAGAGGGGGAGGAGAAGGGGGAGGAGGAGGAGCAAAAGGCCTCCATTTTTATGAGTTTAGAAGGAAAAAAAAGAAAGGAAAAAAGCCTGGGTTATGCTTTCTTTTTTTGCTGTTCTTTGTTCAATCCAGTCCCAGAAGCAGTAAAAAAAAGTAAATGTCCCCTCTATGCAAGGCACCAAGGAGGCTGCAATCCATATAGTCTGTTTCTTGCTCTCCAGGAGAGAGCCTGGTATGAAAACACAAAGTAGTGGAATCTAGGGAAAATGCCTCTTTCCCCCCAGCAGTAGGAAGCAGGGCAGAGCAGGGCTGGAGCCCTGCCATGCTGGCCAGTGGAACTGGGCCCTGACGATGTGTCTCTTCTATTCTAGCTTCAAGAACAACTTCAGCTCTACCCACCCACCGGCTCAGACAGCTCTGTTCCTGTTGGCAATTTTGGTTAGATGGGGAATGGACTGCATTTGTTCCATCAGAGGAATGGGCTCCTTTGATGCTCAGAGACTCATACCCAGAAGTGGCCAAAAGCACCAGACTATAGTAAGGCTACCAATTATTGAGACACTGTTGCAGCTTTTTGCAAGAAAAGAATTTACTGAGGGGGGGGGAAGGGTACCAAGATGGCAGAATAAAAGCAGAAACTTGTCTGAGCTCCCACCGCAACCACCTCTAATACCTGTAAAATATGACTCTAAACAAATTTTAGAGCTAGAAGACCCAAAAAGTGACAGAGAGTAACAAATCTCCCTCCGAAGGCAGCCTGGAAGACTGACAGGTAGGGTCTATCATACTGGTCTGGCAGTAGAGTGTAGCCCCTCATGAACTGCAGGCCCAGACCTTGGAAGGCCCCAACCAGTGGCACAGAAGGGCGGGTGCAGACTTCAGGAAAGTGAATCACCAGCAGTTGTAGCAGTTTCTAGACTTCTCAACCCATAAATGCCAAAGAGAAAGTAAAAATTCAGTGGTGAACTCTGTTGGAACCGGTGATGGAAGAGCGCTTTCCGGCCCCCGTGCCCAGGGCAAAAGGTGGCAGATGCACTGTGGGTGCAGCTGCTGCCCTGTGGCTGCCTCCAGAGCTCCTGGCCTGCAGGTTGTAGGGGGACAAAGCAACTATTCAGAGGATAATCTCTCTTGCTCTGATCTGCTTGGATCTAGATTGCAGTCTGTGGTAGTGGTCCTGTGGTGTGTGGCCAGTGTAGCAGAGCTTGGGGTGTCTGTAGAGAGGACAACCTCCTCAGAGTTCTGACAACATTTTCAAAAACCCCAGCCAGCTGGGACACATCTCTCTCCATTCTGGAACAGAGTTCTACCATGGCAAAGAGTTCAAAAGTCAAATAATTGGCTGGCGAGATGACGAAGCAGAGGAAGCACAATGAGACCATACAATTCTTTTAGAGGGGACAGAAAGGATCAAAGCATGGAACTGGAGGAAGACAATGAAGTCAAAACTCCTGCATCAAAAGCCTCTGAGAAAAATATGAATTGACTACAGGCCAAGGAGGAGCTCAAGAAGAATTTTGAAAATCAAGTAAAAGAAGTGGAGGAAAAACTGGGAAGAGAAATGAGAATGATCCAAGAAAATCATGAATAGTGAACCAACAGTCTGCTAAAGGAGACCCAAAAAATACTAAAGAAAATAACACCTTAAAAAATAGACTAACACAAATGGAAAAAGAGGCCCAGAAAGCCAATGAAGAGAAGAATGCCTTAAAAAGCTAAATTTGCCAGATGGAAAACTGAATTTCAAGAACTCACTGAAGAGAATAATCCCTTCAAAATTAGACTGAAGTTATTGGAAGCTAATTACTTTATGAGAAATCAAGATACTATTAAACAGATTCAAACAAATGAAAAAAATAGAAGGCAATGTGAAATATTTCATTGGAAATTATACTGACCTGGAAAATAGATAAAGAAGAGATCATTTAAAAATTATTGGACTACCTAAAAACCATGATCAAAAAAGAGCCTACACACCATCTTTCTAAAAATTATAAAGCAAAAATTTGCCCTGATATTCTAGAACCAGAGGGCAAAATAGAAATTAAAAGAATTCACCTATCACCTCTTGAAAAAGATCCCAAAAAGAAAACTCCTAGGAATATTATAGCCAAATTCTAGAGTTCCCAGATC
Organism: Pseudocheirus occidentalis; assembly: GCA_028646575.1. Taxonomy (NCBI): domain Eukaryota; kingdom Metazoa; phylum Chordata; class Mammalia; order Diprotodontia; family Pseudocheiridae; genus Pseudocheirus; species Pseudocheirus occidentalis. The sequence goes on along the minus strand of JAQQSW010006458.1, from coordinate 7,138 downwards.
AAGTAGAAAATACTGCAAGCAGTCAGGAAGGAACAATTTGAGTATTGTGAAAACACAATCAGTATAACAGAAGACCTAGAAGCTTCCGCATTAAGGGATCAAAGGGCTTGAAATATGATATTCCAGACATTAAAGGAGCTAGGATTAAAACCAAGAATCACCTAACCAGAAAAACTGACTATAATGCTTCAGGGGAAAATATGGTCATTCAATGAAATAGAGGACTTTCAAGCATTCTTGATGAAAAAAATCAGAGCTGAACGAAAATTTGACTTTCAAATACAAGAAGCAAGAGAAGCATGAGAAGGTAAACAGGAAAAAGAAATCATAAGGAACTTATTAAAGTTGAACTATTTACATTCCTACATGGAAAAACTAAAATTGTCACTCGGAAGATTTTTCTCAGTATGAGGATAGTTGAAGGGAATATATATATGTGTGTGTGTGTATACATACATACATACATACACATATGTGTGTATATATGTATACATATATATGTATGTATAGAAGAGTGTATGTGTGAATATTTGTGTACATGTATACAAGACAGAGGGCACAGGATCAATTCAATATGAAGGGATGATATCTAAAAAATAAAAGTAAGATATAAGAGAGGGATATAATGAGAGGAGAAATGGAGAAATATATTAGGGTAAATGATCTCATAAAAGATGCAAGAGAAAACTGTTACAATGAAGGGGAAGAGCAGGAAGGTAAAAGGGAATGGGTCAACCTTACTCTCGTTGAATTTGGCTTAAGGAGGGAATAACATGCACACTCATCATAGTATCTTACCCTACACTAAAGTAGGGGGGAAGAGGATAAGAGGGGGATGATAGGAGGGAGAGCATATTGGGGGAGAGGATAGTGAGAAGCACACACTTTTGAAAAGGAACAGGGTCAAAGGGGAAGATAGAAAAAGTGAGGGGTGGGATAAGATGGAGGTAAGTATAGCTACTCTTTCACGATAGAACTAAGATGGAAACGTTTCGCGTAACTACACATGTACAACCTATATTGAATTACTTGTCTTATCAGTGAGGGTGGGTGAAGAGGGAAGAAGAGAAAGAATCTGGAAATCAACATTTTAAAAACCAATGTAAAAAAATAATAATAATAATTTGCTTCCTTTCTGTCACTCCCCCTCCCCTTAACCAGTTGACTAAGTGGAAATCCTCCAGAGGCAAGGTCTGTGTGGGCTGCTGAACAACCTTGAGTTCATGTCCTAATCAAGTGAGGATTATCTGAATGAACTTGGAATGTTTACCTTGGAAGAGAGAAGACTTAAGAGGAATGTGATAGTTGTCTTCACACATGTGAGGGATGGTCCTGAGATGGAGGGAATAGGCTTGTTCCTCTCGTCCACAATCAGAGCTAGAAGCTGGGTAAAAGTTGTGAATAGGCAAATGTAGGCTCAGCATTAAGAAAATGTTCATAACATTAAGAGCCTTCCCAATGCAGGAGAGGTGATGAGCTCCCTGTCAATGGCAGTCCTCAAGCAAGGATCAGCTACTTACTGGGTAGGTTATTTGGGGAATTACTTTTCCAGCATAAGTAGGATCAAGGTCCCTTCTAACTCTAAAATTCTGTGATTCTAATTTCCCTAGTCAGAAGTTGGCCTTCCCTTTGCATAAATCCCACTGGAGCTCATTCATAGAGATTAGGGTTGGACAAAGGGTCCCTGCTCTGACTACCAATGTGTGATGCCCTAGTCTTTAGAACAGAGAGGTCAATGTAACTTCCTGGCCACACACTTCCTCTGGAGCCACTTAGGAATGTGTAGGACCATAGTGGTCACCTCTCAGGATTCTCCATTCACACAGTCCATGGCCCTACCATTGTTTTGGTTTATTTGAAGGAGCTGCCCAAACACCTCCATTTATATCCTTAACCTTACTGAAAAATGGAGATGCTCTCTCTTCATTAGGAAGTCAGCATACAAGATGGGGTTTGCTGCTCTTTGAAATGCTCTCAGCTTACTGCTTTATGTAATGAGAAGCTAGCATACCTGGAAAGTCCAGAAAACCCTATCTTCCAGGAATATGTGCTGCTGATCTCCAGCCTCCTGTGGGCAAACTCCCATGTTTCTGCCTACCAACTCTGAAAGCAGCTTTGCCCCTTCCCTAGCCTTCATTCTTACTGACTTAAGCAACAACAAATGCCAAGGAGCTAGAGCAGCGAATATTATATAAAGAAACATTTCTGCCAAGTGTGTCTTTTCCCTAAGTAAGCAGATCCCAGAAAAGCCAGTCCCCAGGGAAGAAAGAAGCAAAGCAGTGGATGGCCCTAGATTTCCATCTTGCCCCTGCCCCTGGTCACCAATGTGACCATGGGCAAGTCCCTCCCTGTTTCTTGGCCCAGATCTCCCCATTTGTAAAATGCAGGGTTTAAACCAGAGACAGGAGGAAAGTAGTGAGGCATATTGCATAAAGTGCTCAAAGGACCTGGATTCAAATTTTGTCTTTGACACTTAGTTTGGGTTAATTATTTAACCCCTCTGAGCCTCAGTTTCTCCAACTGTAAAATGAAGGAGTTGTGTTAGATGAGCTCCAATTTCTCATCCAACTCTAAATCCATAATCCTTGATTTTCTAAACTCTAAAGGACCTTCTGTCTCTTAATCTAAGAACTTATGATTCCCTGAATCCCCCATTTCCGGCCCTATATTCCTCTCTTCAAAACAAAGGGCCAGATTCTCTAATTTAGAAACTCCCTTGTAGCTGAGATGGCCTCTTTTGGAAGAAATGAATCATTATTTCCAGAAACTTTTGCAATTTAATTAATGAATCAGGGAGCATTTGTAAAGTATCAGCTGCATGCAAGGCACTGGAGATACAAAGACAAAAGTGAACTGGCTCTACCCTTTTATGTTCATTCCAACAAGAGATGGAGCAGAGAGAAGAAGTCACTCTATGTGGGGTCACTCTATTTGGAGTCACTCTTCCATACTGCCTGAAGCTGACCTTGTATGTGTCCAGGAAGATGGGCTTTTGTGGTTGTTTTTTGGGGGTGGGATTTGATGTATTGTTTGTCCATTCATCTACCTACTAATTAATTTGTCATAATGCAGAGGCAACTACGTAGCACCATGTCAGGGACACCTGAGTTGAAATCTAACCTCTGACACTTTCTAGGTATGTGACTTTGGACAAGTCACTTATCTCAGTTTGCCTCCATTTCCTTATCTGTAAAATCAGTTGGAGAAGGAAATGACAAGCCATTCCATCTTTGCCAAGAAAACCCCAGAATGGTGTCATAAAGAGTTGTTGTCACAGTAATTAATTTAGCAGGTACTTGGTCCTTAGTAACTAAGGGATAAGTACTTCTGTGAAAGAGACAGAAGGCATAGACTCTATCTCCTATTGCTGACGTGGCAGGAGTGGGTTGGCTGAGACAGGAAGCCAATGTGTGTGTGTGTGTGTGTGTGTGTGTGTGTGTGTGCACGCGCGCGCGCTGGTGGCTCCTGGTAGAGGAAGAATTATGGAGACTGAAGCCAGCTGAAAGAGAGAGAGAGAGAGAGAGAGAGAGAGAGAGAGAGAGAGAGAGCGAGCGAGAGAGAGAGAGAGAGAGAGAGAGAGAGAGAGAGAGAGAGAGAGTTTTTCTCTCAGCATCTGGAAACTGACTGAGAACTGAGTTGGAGTTTTTCTTGAGACCAGAATCTGGTGAAGGCTGAAGTTACTGCCACCTGGAAGGCTGAGATTCCTTCTGGGTCCTAGGGCCAGCCAAACTGCTGGAGGACTGAAGAAGCATGACAGGGATAAGCCTTTGTTTGTTTGTGGCTTGGTTGATCCTTGAGTTCCCAGCAACAGAAGTGGTGAAGGATGTGAGATGTGCTGAACTCTATGAACTTCAGTGTGTACCAAGAACTGCCTGGAGGACTGGACAAGAACCTGGGAGCTGTCTGCCCCTGAATCCAGGTGACTGGTGGATTCAGGTAGGAGCTGTGACCTTAGAGGGGAATCCAGAGAATCTGAGAGAACACCCCGAGTCAAGATGAAGAAAAGGCCTCCCCTTGGATGCATGATGAAATTAAAGTGTACTAGACACTGAGGGGTGGAGGATTTTGTGTAATTTTCTAGTGATTGTATTTAGTGATTAATGATACTTAGTGACTGATTGTTAGATAAGAGACTAATTAAGTTAATCTATGAGTGGAATACTGATTATTGTATTGTAAATCGACTGAATGATTAAGTAAGAAGGGTTACCCCCTCCCCCTTAGGGAAACCAGATGATTATTCTTTGGTTCTTTGTTCTAAAAATTGTAGTCACTGTAATAAAAGCTATGTGGCACATCTATATGTATATATGTGTGTGTGTGTGTGTGTATAATTATTACAAAATAAGGTTATGCTGTTGTGAACACTATATTGTGATTTTCTGTGATGAGACATAATGCTGTGGATATTACATTGTGATTTTTGTGAATGTTTGCCTTGATTTGTAATGGAATAAATGGAGTGTTCACTATACTGTGTAATCAGAACCTTAAAAGCTGTTCACAGTAGCACTCTTTTGGGAATTTCCTACTGCATGGCATTACAGTTGGACACAACCCTAACTCAACTGCTAAGAACATAGTGGTCTCAGAGTAAGAAAACATGGGCTCTGGTGTTGCCGTTGTTTGGGGGAAACCCTTGCTCTCTCCAAGGTTCAAATGTTATCAGTAACACCCATGAAATCATGAGCTGCATATCTCCATGTATGCATAGTTCTATAGCTCTTTGAGTGCAGTCCCAAATTATTCTCCAGAATTATGGGACAGTTCACAACTCTACCAACATTTTATTAGAATACTACCTATTTTCCCTCATGCCCTCCAGCATTTGTCATTTCTTTTATGTAGATTCCCTGCATATTATTTTTACTTAGGTTTATTTTTACTTTTACTTTGACAGAGATCATGGTCACTACCCCTGTCTTTTTTACTTCAACAGAAATACACTAGATCCTGCTGTAGCCTTTTGTTTTAACTCTGTCTTTCTGTTTCAAGTGTGTCTCTTATAATAATATATTGTTGCAGTCTAGTTTCAAATCCATTTTGCTTTCCCCTTTCACTTCATATGTGAGCTCATCTTATTCACATTCATTTATGATTATTTACTGTGCATTTCCCTCCATTTTACTTTCTTCTGTTTATTCTTCTTTATCTCTTTTTACCCTGTCCCTCCTCAAAAGTTTGTTTTGCTGGTGGCACTGCCCTACTTAATCCACTCTCTCTTTTATCACCCCGTCTATTCCATTTCTCAGATCCCATTCCCTTCTATTCCCCTATTGGGTAAGATATATTTCCATACCTAAATGAATGTGTATGTATGTGCACTCACACACACACAGATAGGTAGATGATAGACACATTCTTCCCTCTTCTAACCAGTTTTGGATGACGTTCAAGCATTGTCTGTGACACCACCCCCCACTTTCTTCTCCAGTACAAAAACTCTTCTTTCAATGCCTCTTTCATGTGAGAAAAATGCCCCATTCTACCTCTTTCTTCCCCCTTCTCCCAGTGTATCCCTCTTTCTCACCCCTTCACTTTTTTGTTAGAGATCATTCCAGCGTAATTGACTTTCATGCTCTCTGTGTATACAGATTCCTCTAACTGCCCTAGTAATGTTAAAGTTTTTAGGAGTTACATATATCATCTTCCCATATAGGAATGTAAACAGTTTAACTTTATTGAATCTCTTGTGATTACTCTTTCATATTTACCTTTTTTGCTTCTTTTAAGTCTTTTTTTAAAATGTCAAATGTTCTATTCAGCTCTGGTCCTTTCATCAGGAATGTCTGAAACTCTTCTATTTTATTAAACATCTTTTTCCCCCAACTCAACTTTGCTGAGAAAGCTATTCTTGTTACAATCTTGGCTCCTTTGCCTTCCACAATATCATATTTTAAGCTCTGTAGTCTTTTAACTTGTAAGTTGCTTATGTGATCCTGCCTGTGTTCCATGATATTTTTTTCTGGATGTTTGCAATGTTTTCTCTTTGAGCTGAGAGTTCTATAATTTGGCTATAACATTCCTTGGGGCACTCATTTTGAAATCTTTTTCAGTAGGTGATCAGTGGATCCTTTGGAATTTTATCTTATCTTCTGGATCTAAGATATCAGGGCAGTTTTCCTCAAAAATTTCTTGAAATATAATGTCTAGACTATTTTATTGATCATTATCTTTAAGGAAGTCCAATAATTCTTAAATTATCTCTGCTAGACATATTTTCCAGGTTAATTGTGTTTCTAATGAGATATTTCACATTTCCTTCTTTTTTTCATTATTTTTACTGTACTTTATTATTTCTTGATGCCTCATGGAGTAATTAACTTCTTTCTGTTAATTTCCAATTTTTATGAAAATATTTTCTTCAGTGAGCTTTTATACTTTCTTTTCCATTTAGTCTGTTCTGCTTTTTAAGGAGTTCTTTGTTTCAGTCAATTTTTGTACCTTTTTTTTAACCATTTGACTAATTCTGATTTTCAAGGTGTTTTTTCTTCAATTTTTTGTGCCTCTTTTACAAAGCTGTTAATTCCCTTTACATAAAATTCTTTCATCACTCTCATTTCTTTTCCTAATTTTTCTCTCTACCACTCATTTCTTTCTTTAACTGTTCCAGTAATTTTTGTTGGACTTGGCTGCAAATAGCATTTTTCTTTGATGCTTTGCTTGTAGCTGTTTTAACATTATTGACTTCTGTGTTTATGCCTTGGTTTTCCCTGCCACCATAGTACCTTTTTATGGGCAAGTTTTTGTTGTTCTTGTTGCTGCTGTTTACTCATTTTCCAGCCTATTTCTTTTTTTTAATTTTAATTTATTTTCTTGGTTACATCATTCATTTCCACAAGGTTTTGAGTTACAGATTTTCTCCCCTTTTTGCCCCTACCCCCCAGCCCAGAACATTGATCCCACTGTAAGGCCCCTCCCACAATCTGTTCCCTTTTATGCTCTCCTCCAACAACCCTTTAGCTTTCTAGCAGGGCAGGGAGGGGCTCCCTGCCTCTGTCCCTGAATGTATTATTTCCCAGTTGCATTTGATTGTATAGCTTTAAATACCAGATTCTTGCAATTCCTCCCCTGTCACCCACTCCCACTGGGAGGAGCAGCAATTCAATACAGGCTCTACCTGTGTAATTACACGGGA
>JAQQSW010006457.1:0-13945 GCA_028646575.1 Pseudocheirus occidentalis | reverse complement strand
TAAAGTTAATGATTGCCCCATGAGTGGAAGATCAGTATATTGTTAACTGTTGATTGAATCAACTCCCTCTTAGGGATACTAGGTCATTCCTTTTGTTAACTGATTGATTGAATCCTTAGCTGGATTGATTGAATCTTTAAAATGTTAAGCTAGTTTCTCCCTTAGGGAAACCAACTGATTCTTCTCTTGTTCGTTGTTCCTTTCTGTAATATGATATAATATTGAGACTCTCCTTGTTCTGAAGATTGTATATAATATTGTGAATTGTTGATACTGTGAACATTGTACTGAATCTAGATTTGTAAATGTAATAAACAGAGTGTTCACTAATACTGTGTAATCCGAATCTTAAAGGCTGTTCACAGTAGCATTCTCTCAGGAATCTACTGCTGATTGGCTTTACACCAGTGCTTTCAGATGCCAATGATCTACCCATTTTAATGATTCATGACTTGATACCACCACAACATACACACACACACACACACACACACAGAAATATTTGTCTATTTCCTCCAAATTTAATTTTTTACATACAATTAAATATATAGATGTACCCACATGTCATCTATAGAATAATAATATTTAGAACATTAGGGAACATCTAATTCAATTCTATGAGTAGAAAGAGACCAATATTTTTTTTACAACCTTGCCCTCTTTACAGTTACCTATGTGCTCATTAAAAACAAAGAAACAAATCACCACCATCACCAAAACCATTTAATCAGCATTTACCTGACCTCTGCTCTATTCCGTTAATTTCCCAGTCTCTGTTTCCCAAACTAAAGAAACAATTACAGATAGATAACAAGTTTGGTCAACCATACAAAGAAAGCTGGTCTGTGAATAGAATATCTATCTTGCTTCTCCTATGGACCATTCAACATGATATTCTGCAGTTAATGTATTTTCTATTTGTTTAGTCCATAGAAGCACTCCAGTGGCTAGAAATCTAACATAGATGGGGGGAGAGGTAATAGACACATATACATATATGGATATGTGTATGTACATACATATATACATATACACATCACATATATCACATTATTAAGCATTGTGCTAAGCACTAGGGATACAAAGAAAGTTTATGAGTCACATGTTCTTGGCCCCCTGTTTAAATAGAATATAGTGAAGACTTCCCCACAAATGTGACGTGGGAATGTCATTGTATGGCTTAAAGGGAGACAGAATAGTCATCTCTTGACTCCTTTCTCCTTACCCTACTCTTTAATTGCTGCCAGGAGACTTTAATTCCTTCCAAGAGAGAAAGCAGGAGGTTGGAGTCAGAAACTTGGATACTCTGCTGTCCTCAGAGACAGAGTGTATCTGGCTAAAATTATGTCTGTCAGATCCCTTAAACTCTATTTAGTCTAAGGCAGAGGTAGGGAACCTGTGGACTCAAGGCCACATGTGACTTTCTAGGTCATTGTGTGCAACCTTTTGGCTGAGTCCAGGTTTTACTGAATATATGCTTTTATTAAGGGAATTTGTTCCATGAAGTTTATATTCAGTCAAAGGACTGTACTTAAGGATCCAGAGGGCCATATATGGCTGTAAGGCTACAGGTTCCCTACCCCTGGTGTAAGGGATATCATTTTCAGGTATAATCTATTTAATTCTAATCACTGTTTGTTAATGCAGGAGGTAGGACCCCAAACATTATATCCAAGACATGCCTCCTTTCCCTACAAATACTAGATCCACAAAGAACATTCATAGCCAATAGCAAAAAAAACCATGTCCTTTTCTAAGTTGTTAGCAAAGCAGAACTGTGCCTGAAGTCAGTGGGATACATCTTCCTGAGTCCATATCTGGTTTCAGGTACTGTGTGATGCTGGGCAAGTCACTTAGTCATATTTACCACAGTTTATTTTTCTGTAAAATGAGCTAAAGGAGAAAATGGCAAACCACTCCAATATATTTGCCAAGAATATGATAACTTGAAGAGTGAAGAGTTGAACACAACCAGGAAATGCCTGAAATACAAGAAAATACAGAGTAAAGGAGCTTTCACATTTGGAGTGAAGAGAACAGAAGAAAGAGAAAGAGAGGGAGGGAGGGTGGAGAGAGAGAGAGAGAAAGAGAAAGAGGGGGGTAGAGAGAGAGAGAGAGAGAGAGAGAGACAGAGACAGAGAGACAGAGACAGAGACAGAGAGAGAGAGAGAAATCCTAGATTTCACTCAAAGAGCAATAATAGATTCTCTAGTATAGCATGCTGGGGTAGAGATCAGATGGGAATTGCCAGTTTTATTTCCTTCTTACCTTAATTTTTTTCCTTATTTACCTGAAGAGGGGTTGGCATCTTTCATCTTGTCTGTCAAAATTGAAATCCAGAAGTGCTTGATGATACTTGAAATATCTGAAATGGCTCTCCAGTACTAAGAGGAGTGAATGTCTTCTCTCTCTGCCCCACCCTTCATGCAGATGTCTACCAATGGTGATGATCTCAGCCAATAAGGAGAGAGTTCTGTACTAATGGGCTTTGAGACTGGATTTCAAGAGGATTTGAAATGAACTCTCAGATCCATGCTCAGTCCTCTTCATTGGGGGAGGGTGGTGTCATAAGGCATAAGGAGGTATAGAGGATATTTGAAATTCAGAGTTTATGTCACCTTTCAGGAAGATGCGTTTCTGGAGATGATGAAGTTCAGATAAACAGACAGGTAGCAGTAATTTCACCTTTTCTAAGACTGTCCCTATGATGAGGTGCTGCAAATCTATTGAACTTTGGCACCAGCTTCAAAAACAGAACGAAACAACATACCCACATACGCACCCCACCACCAGAACCACTACCACCATCCCAGCACCACCACCAGCACCACTGCCATTACTGCTACCTTTGTATTTATATACCATCTTGCAAAGGTTGTTTTCTTTAAGAAAAAAAATGTATTTGAAAAATATGAGTGATCACTATACTTGTCCAACCTTATTTAAGAAACTTATGTCAAAATTTCCTGGAAGAGAGGAAAAGCTGTCTTGTGTGGAAAGATGTGAGGAAGCAGATATTGCATTCATGAACCCTGGCTGGTAATAGAATATTACCATAGTGAGGGATTTTGAAACAGAACACCATAAAGTAAGCTTCCATGGTGTTTTACCAGTGGCGTTCTTCAGATGAAATGTCATGAACATTTGACCTGAAGTTCTGGGGAAAATAATCAAACATAAATAATAGTATATACAGGCAGATGTCCTTGAAACAGGACTTGTTCAAGAGTTAGAAATCCTGTGTTCTAGTGCCTTTTATGATATTTACTAGCTAGATAAGCCACATGGCAACTTCACAGGACTGTGACTCTTAAATGTGATAATATGTGTAAATCACTTTACAAATCTTAAAACATATACAAATGTGAATTGTTCCTGATATAGGAAAAGGATTTTCATTATGAGTGATGGAATTTAGACACAAAGTCTTATAAAGTTTTTTATTCTTTTATGAACTCTTGCACAGATTGATAAAATGATCTATTTTTTTTTAAATTTTTGATAGGCTGAGAATGATAGTAATGATGATGATGATGATGGTCGTGGTGATAATGATGATGATGATGATGATGATGATGATGTTGATATGAACTAGGGCAAGTCAATTAGTCTATAAGCCTTCTTTCCTTCTTGTAAAATGGGATAATAATATGTGTTCTGTTTACTTCACAAGATTGTCAATAGGTTCAAATAACAATCCTTTCCAAGAACCATATAAATGACATAGATCAATACAAAGAAGAGTTTGAATTATTATTAATTTGGAGCATGTTTTTTTTTCTTTCCTTAAAGATCTCTGGACTTGAAGTTACAAGTCTGAAATCTGTCAAATAGCTCTACCATTTAATATCTATATGACTTTGGGACCATCTCTGTATTTCACTTAGCCTTAGTTTATACTCTTCTATAAAATAGGAGGAATAACATTTCCTTTGCCTACTTCCTAGGGGTGTTAAGCAAGTAAGAAAGAAGCAAAAAAACCAAACCACTTTGGAAACTCTAAAAAGTCAATGCATTACTATTATTACTGTTGATAGTCTTTTTATTATCATCATCATCATTTTTACTTCCCCACTGAAATTTTAAGTTCTCATCCTTGCATAGAGGTAACCCAGATATCTTGAAAGTTCTGGTAGTACAGCACAAGTGTTGGGAAATGCTACTAAGCTGGAAAAGCTTAGCAAGTTGGGAAAGGATAGTAATGTCCCAGAGGCAAACAATGAATTTTTTTTCATGTCCTATGAAGTAAATTAAGAAAAATGTTTCACCAAAGGATTGGCCACCTGTTTCATTTTTTTTCCCAAACACAAGGATCATAAAAATGATGAAACCTTTATAAAAGGGCTAAGATATGGGTCAGTGGAGAGTGTACACAAATGGTTAAAATTCCCATTTAAAATATTAAGTATTATCATTACTAAATAACACATAACATAACATACAGAAATGTATAATAAAGGTAAAGATTAAATATTTGTTTATGGACAGAGACAGAGGTAGAGTCAGAGATAGAGATAGACAAAGTGGGTAGAGAGAAGAAAGGATTTGGTTTCCCTTTATGAAAGGTATACTGTTTATTTCTAAATTCAGAACACATTTCTCCTGTGAGTTTTCCGAGAGTTTCCCCTATTCTCTCAAAAAAGCCCTGTGACTGAAATTGAACCAAAAAGGCTTGGCAGGTGAAGAAGTAGCCAATTTTAAAAGGATTTCTTTTGTTTTTCAGAACTTCTAGAGGCGCCTAAGTTTTTCTCAACCTACATTGGTTAAATGTGAAAGTCTTCCAAACAAAAAGCAGCTCCCTTTACTTCTATGCAATTGCTTTATTTTGATTTGTCAGTAATAAATAGCTATTTTGAATAAAAAAGTCAAATAAACTACTCAGAAGTCATGTCTGCTATAGAGCCTTGGACTTTTAATGAAATTTTGAAGTAGTTTGAGCTTTAGAGTAAACTGGGCTTCTTCACCCAGTGGAGTGTGCTTTCGGGAGTTTAAAAACAAACTCTGCAGCCTGGATCACCACAGGAAATGTGAAATACTTGGACCCCAACTCAGCACTCATGCCACATAAGATAGATCCTTTTTTATTTCATAAACTGAAAACCATGTGTGATGCCTTTTTTATTACTGTTTTCTTTGGTCATGGGGAAAAAATTATCTAGAATGAACCTAAGCAATTCATTATATGATACCAATCTATCTACTTTCTAAAAATTGTATTGTGTTACTGCTTTTAATTCACTAGGTTGGTGTAATTATAGTGTAAAGATGCACAGTGAAGGAGAATATTAATGTTAGCAAATTCAAGTTCATAAAAGGTATAGGGCTGGCAAAAGATTATGTAAGCAGCACAATTATTTGTGTCATATGGGGTTGTGAAATCATTTATGACACACACATATATGTCTGTATATGTCACATTTCTCTCATTACTGTTTTGAAAATGATTTGGAAAGAAATTTACATATATATTCAAAGTACTTTTAAAATTTGTGTATCTGAAGATATTTTCTTGGTTAAACTGGATGCCAATATGTTGCACTATTTTTGTTTTGATGCAGGAGGAGAGTCTCAGTTACAATTTTAGTTACCTGCTCTGATTTTTTAAAAATATTAAATAAAGTACTGTCAAAATTTGGTCTTATATGGATACTTCCAACTCACAAACTTTTTTTCATAATTTCAGTAGTTCTCATGATTCAACTTAACATATGTGGTGCCTTGTGACTAAGGCACAAAGGAAAAAGGAGGAGAAAGCCATAGCTGACACTTTCTTCCAGTATAGCCAAATTTCATTGCAATTGATCGACCCCTCTCCAGGAAGAACACAGTATCTATATTTAAAAAAAAACCCCAAAACTAAAAACAGTTGTGGAAGAGAAATTGGCCCCAAACATTAAGATTCCTGTCATTGTGTCTGTTAAGTGGATGTGGTCTGTGCCATTAGCTTACTTGAAAAGCGTCTTGCTGATGAACTTGCTCTTGTTGACAAACTCCAAGGAGAAATGATGGTTCTGTGACATGGGGGCTTATTTGTCCCGGCTCCTAAAATTATCACAGATGAAGATTACTGTGTCACTGCCAGTTCTAAGATAGCGGTAGTCACTGCAAGAATCTGCCAGCATGAGGGAGAGAGTCATATCAGTCTGGTACAGACAAATGTGAATGTCTTTAAATTAATTTTCCCTAGATTACAAGATATAGCTCAAAAATACCATGAATGTGAGTTCTAAGCCAGGGCATATTCTGACTAATGTCACCTAGAAATTGAAAGGTTGCCAATGCAGCATGTGTAAAGAAATCTGGATTCTGTAGAAATCTTATGTCTGAAATCTTGATATTCAGTCAAGCAACTGCTACAGGTGGATCCTGGGCAAACACAAGGACCCAAAAAGCAATAGCTAAGGGGAATGTAGTGAATATGGAAGATTCCTCTGCTCCGGGAGCTGAATCCAGAAAGTAAAACTGATAACAAGAGTGAAAACTGTAAGGAATTAAATAAGCTGGTGATTTAAATTGCCTTTAGAGTGATCAAAGTTCAAAGATACATTGATTTAGGTTATTGGGTTAAATGTTCCTGATCTAATCGAGACCATGATTTAAAAACAACAGCAATAACAACAATCTCTCAAGAACTCATCTTGCCCTAACTATGATGAAGAGAATGCATGCCATTGCAAATGATATTTTTTTAAACTTCTTTGTAGTCTGAATTTACCAGGGACTGAACAATATTACTAACTAGAAGCTTAAAGGTATTGAGGTGACTCATCACAAAAAGTTAAAGAATCCTTATGTAACACAACAAAATAATTTAAAGCCCTATACCATTTTACAGTATTCTCCAGAAAGGAAGTAACTTGTTACCGGCCCATTCTTTGCCAGGCACTGTACTGAATGCTTAACAAATATCTCATGTGATACTTTCCATAAACCTGGGTGGTGGGTACTATAATGATTCCCATTTTTCAGTTGAAGAAAGTTGTCTATTGACTTGCCCAGGATCATAAGAAAGAGTTCAAGGTCAGATTTGAACCCAGTTTGAATTCGGATCTTCTTGACTGTGGGCCTGGTACTTTATTCACTGTGCCACCTAACTGCCTTGGGCATTTAATATCTAATATGTGATTGACTATGTATACTATTTTTTTTCATTCTCTTAGCAAATAGCATTATTTTTCTCCTCTCAAACTCAACTCTGGACACAGCATCCAATTATATACCTGATTAAAAGGCTGTGTCTATGAACAACTAAACTTACTACTATACTGTGCTCCTTTAAAAAAAAGATTTGTAGAAAGAATGCTGAGGCTGAAATAAAAGAAACTGAGCACACACAGGTAAGGTCTCATTTCTATCTTCAGGAGAAAGGGATGTTAGACTATCTGTTATTTGGGAAATGCTATCTATGGATTATTGTCCTAAAATTATATTTTTCTTTCTCTCTCCCCTAACCACTAGGCTCCCTTCTAGTCAGTATACTAAATAAGTTTGTAAGTACCCAGGATAAGGAAGCAATAGCAGGAAATAAAATTGCAAAGGGGCACCTAGAGGTCATATACACACCCTTCCAAATATCAAGTAAACGTGTTTTTAAAATGTTTCTTAAATTCAAAAACGCATCCTCTTAATATTGACTGAATCAGGGGAAGTCAGAGCCATTTGGTCTTGTGATATATAAATCTCTGACAAGTTCCAGTCACTCCTAGTTAAAAAAAATTGGCACTGGTAATTTTGAGATGATGAGGATATGTGGACATGTAAATGAACTAAACCCGAAATGACACAGAGAAGGGTTATTCTGCTCCCCTAAAAACCCTATAAAAAAGACCTCAAACTCCTGCCTCTATAATCACTTTTGCATCCAATTGATTCTATACTTTCAAGTACTCCCAACTGTAATCTGTGGTCATGTGACTCTGCCTTTCCTCCTCAACATCCTCTTCCTCAAGCTGCTGGGCTTCCTTCACCACTCCATTCCCTTTCCCCATGTCATCTGACTTTGTACTCTATTTCACCACATATTTCTGTACTTTCTATGCCATTTACCCCATACCCTCTATGTCTTCTTAAAGTATTTTTGTGGCGTCACTTTCTGCTGCCATTTTAATCTTTCCCCACAAGTAACCAAAGAACCAGGTGTGCATGTCTCATCTCATAATTACATAAAATAATTTATAAGTTCAATCACAAGATGCTTAATCATAATATAGTCATAAAAAAGAACAGGCTGTAGCCATTGCTGGGGCAACAAAACCTACCACCACTGGCAGAAGTCAAATCCTTTGTATTCCTTCTTTGCCTCTTCACCTGACATGGCTGCCTTGACTGGTTATATGGTTTGTATGAGATATGAATCATCACTTCTACCACCATCACTTCTGCTTATGAGATGAATCACCCCCCCCCTTTCTCCTTCTACTGAATAATGATCTGTTATACGCCTTACCATTTGCCTGAACTCTGACCTGAAGACCTCTAACATTTCAGTCTAGTTTACTGAATTAGCTAAAGATCTTCTGGACCTTGAAATATAAACCACCACTGGTCTCTTAGGACTTCGGAGTCTTACCATCTGGCCTTCAGTTGACCTTTCTTTGATGTGTTTTTCTCTAATTCCCTTCATGAAGGCAAGGACTCTTTTTTTTTATACACTCTCTCTCTATTTGTATGCCAGGCATATAACATAGTGGTATGAACACTGTAAACTGTCTATTTCATCAATTAATACTTTGATGACTCTGTAATCCCACCAATGTTTGTACTCTTTACAATGATGAAAATTCAACCTATGAATGACTTCTCAATCTATGTGACTCATTTCATAAATCCTCCATCATGGGTTCATTCAGTGTGCTAGGGGCTTTTCTCTATATTCAAGATGGAATATTAGTACCACAAACAGGTTATCCATCTGCTATACATTATTATGATTGGCCCATATTCTCTTCTGATTATTCATCCCTTTGATTTTATCTTTTTTACTATTTCTGGAGTGTAATTCTTTACTTGCAATATGTTGCTGACTATATTGGAAATCCCTCTTCCATTTACACTATATGTTGAGAAGCCTCTATAACTAGGTCAAACACTTAGTGACAGGTATTACTTTTTATGTCTCATTTGATTGTTATGATCAGATGACTAAAGAGAAAGTTGTACTTTGTTATTGTATTTTTTAAAGATTCATTATTTTAAGATGTGCATGGGAAAACTTGTGGTAGGAAAGCCTTTAAGATCACATATTACTGTAATGAGACAAATAATTGTCTATAATCACCAAATCACTAATACAGTGGAATCTTTTGTTATGTATTTTTGTGACTGAAAAGATGTGATTTGTAAAAACAATCATCTGTGAAAGGATGCTTTTTTCTCTTCTCATAGCTTGAGAGGATGCTCTTAGAATGTATATAGATACTCTTTAAAAGATTTATAACGCTAGGAAAATATGTGTATGGCAATTACTGATATTTTATCAATTTATTTTATTGATAGTAACAAAAGAAATGCATAGATTTTTTAATCTTGACAGATAATGATACAGATTGTAATTTATCTATTCCTGCGCAATACAGTGTGACTCTTTCTTGTTTCTTGCCGTGAAGATTATATAATAATCTGGACACTTTATTATCTATATTCTGACATCAGAGGGATACTATACAGTATCTATTTTTTCTTATAAATATCTTAAACATATCATCACATATAAAGCGGATCTCTTATCTAGCTTCTCTTTTTCCCATAGCTTTCCTATAGTAACATTTCTTCATTTTCCTATTGGAAATCAGGGATAGGAACAAAAATTGTTTTGTTCCATTGTAATTAACAAAGAAAACAGTTTTTATAAAAGTCTTGACAGATTATAATTCCATTTTTTTAATAATTTACTTGCCTCCCTCCCACACACATATCCTTTTTCATTTTAAATGTTTTTGATTAAAACAGTCTCTCCACTACTTCATAATATTTTAGAAAGCAGTTCTGCTCATTTTATTTCTTCCATCCTAGTCCTTATGATTTTTATAAATGAATTTATATTTGACTGGTGTTTTTTTTTCATATATCACTGCTAGGCAAAGAGATCATATGTTTGGGGGTTAATATTATTTTCAATGCAAATAAATAACCATGGGTTCTTATTTGCTTGTCCCACAGGAACATTAGTGTTAGACATACTTAATTTTCTTGAACTTGACTAAACATGATATTATATACACTTTTATGTTAGGAAAAATAATATTGTTTTATTCATAGATTTCATTTTACAAGAGAAACTAAAAAGAAAATATTCAACAAAATATCTATGAACATTTCATGAAGTGAAAATGAAATTTCCCATCATTAAAGTTTTCTCAAAAATCCATTTTGAAAATAAAATCTATTATAGATAAAATTGGCAAACATATGATCTTATCATTTCTACTCTATGTGGTAGTAGAACCAAAACAGCTTACTTTCATAATTTTGTAATACAACTTTAGTCAGGTACCTAATTGATGTAAATATAAGCTACAATTTCTCTCTAAAACTGACACATGTAAACATAAATTTAGTCAATAATCAGTGTTATTTTATTTGCATTACACTATGAAAAGTGGACTTATTTTTCCATTCAAAGAAAAAAATTATGAATTGGAGCCCATATTTCATTATATTTTCAGACCAAGATTCCCCTTGTTTCATATACATATTTAGCATTATGTCATGATAAATGTCATGGGCAAAATGGACTATTTTACTAAAAATAGTGCAAAAACGGCATTTGTTTTTTTAATCAAATTCAAAGGTCTTAAAATATTTTTCAAAAGGTAGTAAAAAAAAAGGGAGATGAGAGCTAATAAGTACTTCAAAGTGCCTGTTGTTTTTGCTGTTGCTGCTGTTGTTTTAATTTGAAAATAAGAGAGGAACTAAATAGATCAGTAACTGATAGGGTTTGGGATTCTCTCTGGCACTGACAGGGACAAAGAATGAAGAATCAACACCCCAGAAAATATTATTTCATATGGTTCTCTGCTTAACAATATTAATTATAAATTCATAGACTTAGAGCTACAAGGAACTTTAGAGATCATTTAGTAGCAAAATTTCTAGTAGGAAGGGAATCTAGCGGCCATCAAAAGTAATCAATACTTGAAAGGAATTCCCCATTATAGCATAACTAAAAAGAGGTCATCTAACCTCTGCTTAATGATTTCAAATGGGTGAAACTCAATATCTCTCCAGGAAGTACATTCTCTTTCAGAAAGCTTTAATTCTTTTTTTCCCCTTTAAATTTATTTATTTTTAGTTTCTGACAATCAATCCCACAAACTTTTGAGTTCCAAAATTTCTCCCCCTAACTCTCCTACCACCCTTCCCCCATCAAGAAGCCATGTAATCCTATATAGGTTCCACATATACCTTCACATTAAACAAATTTTCGCAGTAGTCAAGTTGTAAAGAAGAAGAATATCCAAAAGGATGAACCATGAGAAAGAAGAAATAAAACAAAACAAAACAAAAAAAAGCATAAATAATTCATTTCAATTTGCATTCAAACTCCATAATTCTTTCTCTGGATGTGGACAGCCTTTTTCATCATGAGTCTTTTCAAGTTAACTTAAAACATTGCATTGCTGAGAAGAGCAAAGTCTTTTAAAGTTAGCTATCACAGACACAATGCATCTCTAATTGTGTAAAATGCTCTCCTGATTCTACTCCCCTCACTCAGCATCAGTTCATATAAATATTTCCAGGTTATTATGAAGTCCATCTGGTTCTCATTTCTTATAACACAATAGTATTCCATTACATTCATTTACTACCATTTGCTTAGCCATTCCCCAGTTGATGGATATTCCCTCAATTTCCTGTTCTTTATCACCACAAAAGGAGCTGCTATAAATTTTTTTGTGCATAAGTATCCTTTTTTCCTTTGTATTATCTCTTTGGGATACAGCCTTAGAAGGAGTGCTGCTGGGTCAAAGGGTATACACATTTTTATAGCCCTTTGGGAATAGTTCCAAATTGATCTCCAGAATGGTTGGATCAGTTCACAATTCTACCAACAATGCATTAGTATTCCAATTTTTCCAACATCAACTCCAGAATTTATCACTTTCATCTTTTGTCCTCTTAGCCAACCTGTCAGTTAAGATGTTTTTTCCTCAGAGTTGTTTTGATTTACATTTCTCTAATCAGTAGTGATTTAGAGGGTGGCTAGGTGGTGCAGCAAACAGAGCACCGACCCTGGAGTCAGGAGGACCTGAGTTCAAATCTGGCCTCAGACACAACACGAAAAAAAAAAAAACCTAGCCGTGTGACCTTGGGCAAGTTACTTAAACCCAATTGCCCTCCAAAAAAAATAGTGATTTAGAGCATTTTTTCATATGATTAGATATATATATATATCTATATATATATATATATATCTATATATATATATATCTTTAATTTCTTCCTCTGAAAACTGCCTGTTCAAATCCCTTGACCATGTGTCAACTGGGGAAATAACTTGTATTCTTATACATTTGACGCAGTTCCCTGTATATTTTAGAGATGAGATCTATATCAGAGATACTGGTTGTAAAAATTCTTTACCAATTTTCTGCTTCCCTCCTAATCATGGTTGCATTGCCTTTGTACAAAATGTTTTTCAATTTGGTGTAATCAGAAGTTATCCATTCTGCATTTTGTAATGCTCTGTATCTATTGTTTGGTAAATGCTCTCTATCTATTGTTTGGTCATAAATTCTTCCTTTTTCCACAAATCTGATAGGTAAACTATTCCTTCCTCTGCCAGATTGCTTTTATATCTAAAATTATTCATATAAAAGTTTTATTAAATTATTAGACATAAATAGGTGTTCAGCTTTTATATCTAAATTGTGAACTAATTTTAACTTTATGTTGGTATACTGTGTCTATGCCCAGTTGCTGCCATATTATTTTCCAGTTTTCCCAGCAGTTTTTTTTTATCAATAATAGTGAGTTCTTATTGCAGAAGCTCCAGCTTTGGGTTTATCAAACAGTAGATTACTATAGTCATTAACTACTGTGTCTTGTATACCTAATCTATTGCAGTGATCCACCACTCTATTTCTTAGTCAGTACCAAATAATTTTAATGACTGCTGCTTTATAAAGCAGCTTAAAATCTGATATGGCTAGGCCACCTTTGCTAACATTTCTTTTTTTATTAATTCTCTTGATATTCTGGACATTTTTTCTTCCAGATGAATTGTTATTATTTTTTTCTAGCTCCATAAAATAATTTTTGGTAGTTTTATTGGTTTGGCACTAAATAAGTAATTTGGGTAAAGTTATCATTTTTATTATGTCAGCTTGGCCTACACACAAGCAACTGGTGTTTTTCCAATTATTTAAATCTAACTATATTTGTGTAAAAAGTGTTTTGTAATTATGTTCATATAATTCCTGGGGTTTTTTTTGCAGGTAGACTCCCAAATATTTTATAATGTCTGCAGTAACTTTAAATGGAATTTTTCTTTCTATTTCTTGCTGTTGCAGTTTGTTAGAAATATATAGGAATGCCTAGAATTCTTTTTATATCCTGCAAATTTGCTAAAGTTGTTTATTATTTTGAGTAGTTATTTTTTATGATTCTCTAATATTCTCTTAGTATAACATCATATTGTCTGCCAGGAGTGATAACTAAGTCTCTTCTTGTTCCCATATTCTAATTTCTTCAGTTTCTTTTTTCTTTCCTTATGTCTATAGCTAACATTTGTAGAACCAAAGTGAATAAGAGGGGTGATAGTGGAGATCCTTGTTTCATCCCTGATTGTATTGTTGATGCATCTAGCTTTTCCCTATTGCATGTAATACTTACTGATAATTTTAGGTAGATGCTACTTACCATTTTAAGGAAGACTTCAGTTATTCTTGTACTTTCTAGTCTTTTTTTTTCTTGTAGAAGGTGGGATTTTATTTTATTTTTTTTT